>NIPQ01091042.1:0-48307 GCA_002806875.1 Lepidotrigona ventralis hoosana | reverse complement strand
ACCATTCGAAAAATTTAATAGTTAGAACGATATTCTTAGAACGTGTGTGTAGTAATCTTTCTATAACGAATGAAATATATTTAAACAGAAAGTTTTATACATAAACATAAGAAATAAAATATCTATGACCTGTATTTAAATAGACGATAAAAGAGAAAACTTACGTTAATTAAGTTGTAATTTTAATGTAACCGTTGTTCCAAGTTGCCGTTCAGTTTCGATATATTCGAGAGAGGCGGAGTCGATAAAATTTTTACCTGTATTTAAATAGACGATAAAAGAGAAAACTTACGTTAATTAAGTTGTAATTTTAATGTAACCGTTGTTCCAAGTTGCCGTTCAGTTTCGATATATTCGAGAGAGGCGGAGTCGATAAAATTTTTGAGTCGATATACGAGTCGGTAAGGTCGATCAACTGCAATAGTCGATCGTGCATAGTTGCGTGTGTGCAGATTGTACCGCCGCTTCGAGCAGTAGTTTTATTTACTAATTGGAGTGCCGATGTGCGGTAGGAAGCGTTAAATGTGCGTGGAAAATGTCGAATCCGGGCGGTAGCAGGAGGAACGGGGCCATGAAGATTCGTTTGACGAGTGAGTTTATTAAGAAATCACGATGAACCTGACGAGAGAGGAGTGTGAAAGTCAGTCCGATAGCCAACAACACGCGTTGTGATCCTTTCCTTGCCTTGATTTGTTATGTGTTGTTCGTTGATACAGTCCTGTTGTGTAGTGCTTACGACGGTTCACTTTTGAATAACATCAAAACCATTCTTACGAATATCTCATATCGGTCGATTAATACGAAGAGAAAAATACGCAGAAAGGCTCGACTAGGGTTTTCATCATTTGGTTATGGCAACTCCCTATCGGAGGTCAAGACCCCACCGTGAGCACTCCGGGAGACCATAGATGAAAGAGTTAATTTCGGTAGATTTTTTAAACTCGCATTGGTTCTCTCTCGAATATACAACATATTTTACAAAGCCTGATAAGCCTCGCAAGCATTTTTCCATTTCGAAATCACTCCTTGTTGACTGATTCAATGGGGAATATTGCGGAGCTCATAATCGAATGTGAATAGGCCTAATTAACAAATGTCAGACGCTTAGTAGCCAAAGCTAAACGAGTTTAATATTCGCTAAACGAATGTACGATTTAATATTTTGTCATTTTTAAAGTCGATTCTAAATTTACCAATTTATGATTAACTCTGTTGTATAAGATTTATAATAATAATAAAAAAAAAAATGCTTTTTATCACGTATTGTTATTTTCTTCTTGAGTTTAGTTATATTGTATTTTATTACTGTCATTATTCCGCATCAGAAAGTATTAAACGGTAAAATTAATGGGTCAATGTCAAAGATATTAAACAAGATTCATATTTGTATGTGCTATGATGTAACTTTCTATATGTTATTAAGTAAATGTGTTTAGAAATGGTATTATTTAATTTGTTCTCTGGTTGATTGTATCATTCTGTAAATCGTCATTACCTGCACTATAAAAATATATTTATTCAAGATACATTTATATATTATATTTATTATGCAAATTTTACAGTTTTATGTGCCCGTAATCTTGCCAGAAAAGATCTGTTTCGTGAGTATTTTTTATTTTCCAAAAGGAATAAAAACCATAAAGAAGTATTTTATTGAAAGGAAAAAATTTATTTCAGGTCTACCGGACCCTTTTGCTAAAATAACTGTTGATGGTTCAGGTCAGTGTCATAGTACACATACGTGCAAAGCAACTCTAGATCCTATGTGGAATCAACATTACGACCTGTAATTATTTTTTAACCATAATAGAGCACAATTTTCTATATGAAACAATATAAATTTTCAATATTTTATTAGGTATATTGTTCTATTCTTAATTTTCTATATGAAATATAAATTTTCAATATTTTATTAGGTATATTGGAAAAGATGATGGTATTACAATATCAGTTTGGAATCACAAGAAAATCCATAAAAAGAAAGGTGGAGGATTTTTAGGATGTGTACGAATATTATCTAATACAATTCAAAGACTGAAGGATACAGGATGTAATTATTATTTTTTATGTATACTATGCAATTTTTAATGTTGGTTTTACAATGTTTAATAGAATTTGATTATTTTATAGATCAGCGATTAGATCTTTGCAAAGCACATTCAGATGATACAGATGTAATTAAAGGAGAAGTTGTAATATCTCTTTTATCACGAGATGGTCACAATGGTGCTGTGAGTAATACAGTGGGTCATAATGCTGTAGTTGATGTTCTTGGAGATTTGAGCTGTCCAACTGATTTGCCAGATGGATGGGAAGAAAGAAGAACTCGAAGTGGAAGATTGTACTATGTTAATCACTATACTAGAACTACACAGTGGATTCGTCCAAACGTGCGGTTGGTTTCATTTTTCTTTTAAAGATATATATATATATATATTTTTTATTAAATTCACTTATATACAACTTGTATTAATGATTATATAGACCCACTAATGGTATAATACCAACTACACCAGAACCACCGCCATTACCATTACCATCTTCTGAACCTACGTCTCCTAGTGGAAGTGGAAGTCCACCTAATATAAGAACAGAAAGTCCTACTAGAAGTACAGCTGAATGGAATGGGGATGGAACACCCAGTAGAACTCCCAGCAGAGATAGTTCTGCCCCAAATACACCAAGAAACACACCAACTCAACAGCAGAACAGAAATCAACAAAATCAACATAACACAAGAAATGTAACACCTGCATCGTCAAGGGAACGACGACCAGCACGAACAAGCGACGAACAAAATGGCAATCAGAATGGTAATGTTAGGGCAGAACGTGGTGTTAACAATGCTCAACTACGAAGACCTTATCGAAGTAACAGAAATAGAAATAGCGTAGTAGTTAATAACGAGAGAAGGTACGATCCTCCGCAACCACCAGATTTACCTAGAGGTTATGGTAAGTAATCAAAAATCTTGCACGAATATAATGATATATAAACAAAATAAAAAAATATTAAATTATTTTATAGAAATGAGGAAAACACAACAAGGTCAAGTGTATTTTTATCATGTACCAACGGGTTCATCTACCTGGCATGATCCTAGAATACCTCGCGATTTACCAGCCAATGAATTAGCAAATGAACTTGGGCCATTACCGAGTGGCTGGGAAATGCGACAAACACAAAGTGGTCGTGTTTATTTTGTTGATCATAATAACAGAACTACTCAATTTACTGACCCTAGACTGTCCAGTCAAATCATAAGCAATTTGTTAAAGTAAGTCAATGAAAATATTTTAATTTACAATAATTTACGTATAATTTAATATATAAAATATATTTTACTTGCAGTAGACGGCAGAATAGTACAACTAATCAAACTACAAGTAATTCAAATAATTCAACTGCAACTGCAAATGAATCTGTAGAAATAGAGACACCTGTATCACCAAGTATTCAAAGCAATATGGTTCAACAAAGGCCAAGAACAGAAAATGGAAGTAATAATAATTCCCCAACATGTAAGTTTAACAATTTATATTTTAATAATATTATGATTATTAATAAAATTAAATATGTAATATGTTTTTAGTAGAGTACATCATAAAAGTACATCATAAAATTTAAATATTTGAGTTCATTATACAATTGAGTATATTAATGTTACTAATATTGTTTAAAACAATAAAATCTCTTTTATGCTATTTAAATATAAAACAAAAATGTTTGTGCATTATAGAATTCTATCTTATCTCTGTATCTGATAGTTAATTCCTATTCTCAATCAATCTTACTGCAGCAGAATGCTTTTCTATTTTTTCTATTTTTCGAATTTTATTTGTTAGAGTATATTATTGTAATTGTCCCTAATTTTCCTAAATGAAAATAAATTTTGTTTGAGTCTCTTGCAGTTTTTATTTGTTATATTTATTTTAGTGGAAAATACGTCAACTCAAAATGCTCAAACTGTATCAGAATTGCCAAAGGAACTAATGGACAATGAGCTACTGCCGAAATATAAACGTGATTTAGTAGCAAAATTGAAGTGTTTGAGAGCAGAATTGAATGCTCTTCAGCCTCAAAGTGGACATTGCAGACTTGAAGTATCAAGAAATGAAATATTCGAAGTGAGTGTAATTTTATGTTGATGATTTCCCCAGTTCATAAGTTTAGTAACATATAAATTTGTTTGTTACAGGAGTCATATAGATTAATAATGAAAATGCGACCAAAAGACATGCGTAAAAGACTTATGGTAAAATTCCGCGGTGAAGAAGGTCTTGATTATGGTGGAGTAGCGCGAGAATGGTTATACTTATTATCGCATGAGATGTTAAATCCACAATATGGGCTTTTCCAATATTCAAGAGATGATAATTATACACTTCAAATTAATCCAGATTCAGGAATAAATCCAGAACATTTATCGTACTTCCACTTTGCTGGCAGGATAATGGGAATTGCCGTTTTTCACGGACACCATATAGATGGAGGTTTTACAACTCCATTTTATAAAATGTTGCTTAACAAAGCAATTACTCTTACTGATATAGAAGGAGTTGATCCAGAATTACATAGAAGCCTTACATGGATGTTGTAAGTAAAAAAAAATAATAATTGTTACAATTTTTATATTACACTGTAAAATTATTTTGTTTGTAGGGAAAATAGTATAGACGGAGTGTTGGATGCTACCTTTTCAGTGGAACATAGTAGTTTTGGAGTGTTAAAAAATCATGAACTTAAACCAGGTGGTAAAGACATTCCTGTAACCGAAGAAAATAAAAAGGAATATGTACGTTTATACGTAAACTATCGCTTTATGCGAGGAATTGAACAACAATTCCTGGCATTACAAAAAGGATTCCACGAATTAATTCCACCTCAACTATTAAGACCTTTCGATGAAAGGGAATTAGAACTGGTTATTGGTGGTTTAGGAACAATCGATATTAACGATTGGAAAATGCACACACGGTTAAAACATTGCACACCTGATACACCAGTAGTAAAATGGTTTTGGCAAATAGTAGAATCTTATGGAGAAGAAATGAGAGCTCGATTACTTCAGTTTGTTACTGGAAGTTCCCGAGTTCCCTTGCAGGGTTTTAAAGCTTTACAAGGTAAATATTCTTGAATAAATTAAATTTCTAATTATGTTTTTTTACAAAAATATTGCTATTTTCATATATTTTTATAGGATCAACAGGAGCGGCAGGCCCACGATTATTTACAATACATGCTGTTGATGCGCCAAGTGAAAATTTACCAAAAGCGCATACCTGTTTCAATAGAATAGATATTCCAGAAAGTTATCCCAGTTATCAGAAAATGCTTGATAAACTTACACAAGCAGTTGAGGAAACTTGTGGTTTTGCTGTTGAATAATAGGTAAAAAAGTATAATTTTAATTAATAATTAATATAATATATTTGTTTTATATAATGAGATTGCACACTTTCATAGTAGGAAATATTTGTCGACAGATTTTACTGTCGTTAAATTAAAAATAAATTTTTGAAGTACCAAGAGATGTTATCTGACAAGAGTATGGGTAGTATTATAAAATGAAAATGTTAATACATAAAAAAGTTAGAAATAATTCTGACAATGTTTTGTACAAATCATTGAATGACCTTGATGGTTGTAATGATTTTTAAATGATTGTCGATTGGTACATTATGTATGTGAACACTCTTGTGATTTACACACTTCGTCCATGAACATTTTAATGAATGGTTCCTCAGAAGTTCTGGTTATATTGGTCCTTAATTATTTATTATTCAGTGACTCATAGAAATGTGAAATAATTTCATTGAGATAAAAGATTATATATGTTCATTGGCCTAAATTTTCATTTTATTTATATTAATCGTCATAACTCTAGGCTCAATAATTTATTTATAAGATCACTATCAAAGAATTAACTTCATTATCTTCAAGAAATAATAAAAAAATATAAAAATCATGCATGCACAAATATGTATAGAAAATGAACTCTTTCATATAATGGAAAACATTGTTCAACTAAAAATACGCTCATGTTGGTATTTTATATTAAACAAAAATATTAAAAAATGAAAAGAACGAAAAGTATACTAATCGTTTACGAATCTCATAATTTAATTTATACAATGCATTATTTATAATCAATTTTGAATCAATCGGACAATGTATTTCATTTTCGAAAGCTTTCAATTTCTTTTTGACTAAATGTAATTACAACATGCACAGTCAATTAATGATTTCATATTAACAATCTTTCAAAGAATAGAGTTTAGTAAAAAATAGGAATATATACTCAAATTTATGCTATTGTAGTCAAATATCAATTAAAAAACAGTGTTGGGTATTTAGTATTTTATCGTGTATTATTTCAAGTCGGTCATGGTGATTAAGGGAAAAATACGAAATATATACATCATGACCTTAGATATGCAAGTGTCTTCAATTGAAATTCATGAATATGAAATACTTTTATCAGTTGTAAGAAAAGATTATATATGTTCTCAGTATTAAAAATTATTTTTATTGATATATAAAACACTTGCTTCGAGGAACTTTGTAACGCAATTGGCAAGTTTCGTTGTTGCAGCACAATTTGAATTGTGTGAAGATCATTGTTGCTTGTTTAGGAGTCAATAGTACTGAATGCGTTGACAAAATGTAAATAGTACAGTGTTTAATATAAAATTAACACGAGCGTATAATGTGTAAGCCAAGTTGACTTTGCACAATAAAAACGCATCAGTTTTAGTACAGGCTAAATCATGAATTGTATAAATCATGAATTACATTAGCTTTAATTTGAAAAAATTGAACACATATTTAAAAGAAAGAGTTTATTCGACGAATTTATGTAAAATTAAAATGGTTTTTATTCGAATCGACTCTTTGTTGTAGTTTATGAAATAATCTATACTTTACTATTAGTGCTTAGTAAAGCATAGACTTATATAACACTTATTTATCGCACGAATCCTTCATTTAGTTCTAGCATTTATTTTTATTGTAAAAAATATCTAATGGCTGATAGCACTAATCATTTCGTATTATTATTGCATTATTGTATTTTATTCTGCACGCAACTGTGATCAAACATATCGTGAAAAGAGAAGAAATAGTGGGAGACACCTTTATAGATTTGTTTGGATATTAACTTATTTTTAATTGTATACGTTTATGTTTATATTCATTTTAATCATTATTTTGTTAACAAAAATCGTTGTATTTTATACTTAAATACATAAAAGTATCACCCGTTTTAGATTTTGAGAAACGGTCTGATTACTTTAACGGTCTGTTCTTGTATTTTTGAAAGTTTTACTATTAATTTTATTAATTATCATTAAAATTAATAATAAAACGAAGATATATATTATTTTTTGCATATTTAACAGTATAATATTAACATTTAGTCATAGTCATTTGATTTGAAAATGAGAAAAAAGTATAACAGTGATAATTGTTCTACATTTGAAAAATATTATAAAACAGTATTAATTCAATAATATTGCTAATTTGGGAATGTTCAATCAAGCAATATTATTCATATCTTATTTTATGATGTTAATGTTTTAAGACAAATTCAAATTTTTAATAAGATTTATTAAATCAATTTATTAAGACTATAATCTAACTATGTATAATACCTTTAATTTGAATATTTACAAGCACAATGAGGGTCTCCCACGAATATTTAAACTTTTTTCAACTTCTGTCACATATAAGGGGAATAAAGGCCTTATTAGTGCCTTGGAGTTGATGTCAATATGAAAAGTAACAAATTTTATGCCATCATATTTTGGAATAAAAAGTAATAGTGCATGCGAATTTAAGGGGAAAAGAATGATTAATTTCAGAAACATCTAAAAATGTCATGATGTAAATTTTACAAGTGTATGTATAGATTATTAGTGAATAAATGACTTTATAATTAAGAAATGAATAAAAATTAATAATAAGGTCACCATTTAGGCAAACATTGCCAAAGAAGATTTAAATTATTCAAATTTTTAAATATTTATTGACTATTAGAAACTCTTTTGAATTCATTATCTCTTGCTGTTAGGTGAAAAAGAAAGCATATATAAATATATATATATTGAAAGAAATGATACATATAAATATTTTATAAATAAATGATCTACAAATCAATAATGCAATAAATACTATCTTGTAAAAGCTTCGAAATATTTAAAACATGTTACATGCATGGAGAATCAAAGAGAATTTAATATATAAAATTAAGATTAGTGAAAAAAATCATTCATATTAAATAAAACACATATCACTATATGCAATTGAATTTTGGTTAGTTTTTCATGGATAATTCATTGATGCTTTCAAAGCTTTTCAACAGCCTAATTACATAAAACTTTAGCAGGAGACAATTTAAACAAGATAAGACAAAAAACGAAAAGTACAAAATTAAAAAATGATTTAATACATATCATGTGAACTGTCATAAAGCGTCTCAAATGCGAACGTAATTTTAATTAAATTCAGTAATTCTTAATGCATTACGGGTATAAATGCTCTCTTGAATTGTATAAATGTTTTGAAGTTCTTAATAAAGGTATATGGTGACCGGATTTCGAATTCCATTGTTAAGTACATCGTATACTGTGCTCGGCAATAATAGAATTTTATTCTACTAAATAGCAGGATATTTTGCTAATATATATCGGTATTGAAAGAACAAAGATCTTTAAAGATCTAAGAAAGAAATTTTATTTTGTCAAAAAAGGAGAAAGGAAAACATTGAGATAAAAATGAGGAATCGTTTGTTTGGATCACGCGTGTTCGTATATGCGAATCTTTAAAAATTTTTTACTGAGTTGTGCGTGAAATTTTTAAGAAATTGCGAATATGTTAACTATACTACAATTATTGTATCATTATTATTGCTATAACCATTGTTATTATCATTATTGCGCAGAATCTTCGAAACATAATTGTATATAAATCTTTTCCTTTTGTATTTTGGATGAAATGTATATTTTAATAAAATATCCAAAGTATGAACTTTTTAAATTTTGTCTTTATATTGTATCCAATTCGACGAACTTCCTTAATTCCTTTTATAATATGCATGTTTTTTTTTCAGTCAAAGTTTATGAAATTACATATAATATAGACAGCTGCACAGGTATATTCATATGCGTCGTCTGTGACGCTTGACTTTACGCATGCGTAGACGTAGGTTCAAATGGGTTGTGGTGGGGATAGGGGACCTACTCGGTCTATCGGCCAGCAGTCATTAATTGACTACGCTTGTGAAAGGTGTATTTCGTGAGTGCACTTGGTGAGCTATCTTATTTACAGTTTGTAATTTGTGTGTTACTATATGTGATACTGTATGTGATATATATATAGTAAAAGGAAATTGTTCTTATTTTAAGATTATAAAATTTTAAAAATTTATATTAATTATAAAAATTATAAAAATTTGTTTTAAAATGGCTATGTTTGAAGTATTACGAAAAGAATACAGTGTAAGTAATTAATAATTTTGAGATTATTTGGTGTATTTTAATCTGCCAGTATTTTACTGATATTTCAATCTTCTTTTCTAGGATTATTTGCAACAGTGTTTTAAAATATCAGATGTACAAACGTTTGAAAAGAAATGTGCTGAACGATGTACAAGTGATAGTGACAGAAAAGCTGCAATTGATCAGGCACTGAGAGACACTCTTCTTGTAGTCTTATCTGAAAGTGCATCGAATAATGTGCATCTGCTTGAGACTTACATTACATTCTGCATTAAATTATGCAGAAAAGATTTAGCAACTGCCAGTATGCCTGTGATGTTACTTGGTGATATATTTGATTCTATGACACTTGATAGATGTGAACAATTGTTTATTTTCGTTGAGAACAATGTGGTGGTGTGGAAGGAAGATTTATTCTTTAGTGCTTGTAAGAACAATTTATTGAGGATGTGCAATGATTTACTTAGAAGATTGTCTAGATCACAACAAACTGTATTTTGTGGAAGAATTCTATTATTTTTGGCCAAGTTCTTTCCTTTCTCTGAGAGGTCTGGCCTTAATATTGTTAGTGAATTCAATTTGGAAAATCATACAGAATTTGGCTCTGAAAAATCAGAGGGAGATGATTTGGAGCAAATAACTAAAGATGATGATAAATCAGAGGCTAAAGTGTCAATCGATTATAATTTATATAGAAAATTTTGGGCACTTCAAGATTTCTTTAGAAATCCCAATCAGTTATACTTGAAAGTGCACTGGAAGGTATTTTCAATGGTAAGTATAAATTATTGTATTTTTTTTTTGTTATACTTGCATTTATATATTTTTTTCATCATAAATTATTTTTCATTCGTTATTTCATTATTTTTCAATTATATAATTTTTTCATTATTTTTCAATTATATTTCATATTTTTTTGTTGTTTAGCATGCTTCAAGTGTGTTGTCAGCATTTTCATCTTTTAAATTGGAAGAACAACGTAATTATCCTTCAACGTGTGTTGAAATTGATTCTTCCATAGAAGAATCTCATAAGGAAACTCCTTATTTTGCAAAATATTTGACGAATCAAAAATTATTGGAGTTGCAATTATCTGACTCAAACTTCAGAAGATACGTATTGCTGCAGTTCCTCATTCTTTTCCAGTATCTCAATAGCACTGTTAAATTCAAAGCGTAAGTATTTATAATTTATGTACATCTTCACATATATTTGTATTTTATTACAATCAAATTCACAATTCCTCTTGATAGAATCGCACATTTTTAATGAATTATTAGTAAAATGACTTTAAAAGCTATAAATGTTTGTTTCCCAAAGCTTCCTTGCCAGTGGCTATGAGACAAGGTCTGCTTTCCTTAAATAGTGTTTCAGGTTATTTATATTCTAGAGCCTCAATAATTTTTGTATTTTCTAGTGAAACACACGAACTGAAACCTGATCAAGTAGACTGGGTAAAAGCAACCACGGAGCAAGTGTATGCCTTACTGACAGAAACGCCTCCTGATGGTCCAACATTTACTGAAACTGTTAAAAATATATTGAAACGCGAAGAGCACTGGAACGCTTGGAAAAATGAAGGATGTCCACCATTCAAAAAACCAACTCTAGATTCTCGTGCTGATGTGGAAGAGTTAAGGAAACCAAAGAAACCAAAACGTAGAATTGGAGATGTTATTAGAGATGCTCAAACAGTAGGAAAATATCACATTGGAAAGTAAGTAACTATGGAAAAATTGTATTTATTTATTTTCTCATTTTAATCGTATTTATTTATTTTTTAATATTACATAATTGAATTTAATTGATTTACAGTCCTGAACTCACGAAGTTATGGAACTTGTGTCCCAATAATCTTGAAGCATGTAAATCCAAGGAAAGAGATTTCCTTCCCTCCTTAGAAACATACTTTGAAGAAGCTATTATGCAACTAGATCCGAATGCAATGGTAGAAGATGAATATAAGTAAGTATCTTTTTTATATATTTGTGTTTTGTTTTTAAATTCAAGCTACTTTAAATTAAACTACATTATTCCTGTTTATTTTTTTATAGAAAAGTAAATGATGGAAATTTCGGCTGGCGAGCATTAAGATTATTAGCTAGACGTAGTCCCCATTTCTTTGTTCACGGAAATTATCCTATTAATAAACTTCCTGAATATCTCGAAACTATGATTAAAAAAATTGCAAAAGATCGTCCAGTGAGTATAATACTTTTATTTCAGTAATCTATGTTAAATCTTTAAATTTATGTTAAAAAGTTTAAATTTAAAATGAATTATCTTTGTCTCTTAAAGCAGACACAATCGGATATAAAATTAGAAACGGAAGAGACTCCACCATCAGAAGTAAACGATCAAGAATTTAACGAAGATGTTCTAAAACAAGAAAGTGAACAAGTTGAAGTTGAAAATATGGATACAAAAGGACGAAAATTAACAAAAGTGACACCTGAAGTGGTGGCGAAACTATCGGAAATTTTGAAAAACGATTGGAAGAAATTAGCAACCAAGCTTGGTTACACGAACGAGGAGGTAGAGATCAATTTTAATATACGCAAATCTAATCTAATGGAAAGAAAGGAAAGGTTACTAACCATAATCTTTACATTTTTTAGATTACGTTTTTCCAAGGGAAACAAACACCATACGAACAATGTAAAAATATGCTAGAAATTTGGGCGGAAGAAGATGTAGACGCGTCCATGGAGAATTTAGCATATATCTTAGAAGGTTTAAAATTCACGGAAGCGTTAGATGTTTTAAAACCTTAATTATTTCATAAAAGAGATATGAAATGGAATGTATAAAGTTTTTTCAAAAAAATGTATAATACTGTATAATACGTTGTATGTGAAATAAATATGTGAAATAAAATTTTGTAATTTTTTAAACAATCTTTTTCTATGAATCTCAATTTTAACTTCAGTAATAAATTATCTTCAATAGTACCTTATATTTCAACAATAATAGCTGCTGTTAAACAAAAATAACAAAAATATTAATTAAAACATATATAAATATTGCACTTACTTTTATGGTAATATTTCAGCAGCTATGTGTAGTAGCAGAAGTAGAATAATTATAGATATTGTTAACATGTAGAATAGAATAAAATAGAAAGCCTCCAAAACTTTATACGGTGAAAATCAGTATGTTCCTACATGTATAAATATTCTATACATTTTTTCTTTTTTTAATAGGAAATGATTTTGATAGTTTGAACATGGCGCGCATATAGGTTAGGTTAATTGAGTCTCAAGTATCGCAACGTCACGCGACGTCGATAGATCGAACTAGATTCAAGAGTCCGTTAAATGCAGTTTCCGTTCTTTATTTAGAAAGACAATAATAAAGTGTACAAATAATACAAAATTTCAAACTAAAATGGTCGTCGGTGCAAACTATATCGAAGGATAATTGGTTTTACATTGGTACGTCAAGATCTACGTTACAGCATCGGGAAATTTTTATATTCTTTATATTCTTTTTTTCCGGCACGAAATCGATTCGCCAACAAGCATGCTGACAACCTAAAGGTATAGACCGACGTTCTCTCTACTTAATTGTAATAAATTAATTTAACGTTAGTAATACGTCGTATCTTCGAATTATAGACACTGACTTAGACTCGATTTATGCTCGATGTAAAAGCAGAGGCCAACGACGATTAAGACAGCGACAGCTCGCGGTGTGACGTATGCAACGTGTTTCTTTCCGAACGAGGACTATACGTAAGTTATAAAATATCACTACAAGTATAGTACGCCAAGATAGATTCAGAAGCTTATTCCACAACTGTTCGCAAACTGTTAATCCAATTTCTAAATAATCCATTTCGTCATATATAACATACTTTTATGGGCCTGTAAGTTCGTACTTGTAAGTAATTACTTGCATTCTTTATTGCACATTCATGCAGTTTACTATCGCACCGAACGCGCGCCTGCCGCGAATTGTACACAGAGCATAAATCCGGATTCCGGATGCAAGAAACTCAATCGTCTTATTCACGGAATCCCTTTATTTATTTATCTGTTTTAATCGACTCGTTTCTTACATCTAACATACACACTCATATGTATTGGCTAAAGTGTAAATGCAATTCGATCGCGGATATGAACTCCGACGTTTTTATTAGGTCGTAGGGCCTTTTCGCCTTTCCTTCATTTTTCTTCTCGCTCGTCGTTTCTACTCTTTTCGCTTCGTTCCTTAATCGCTTGAACGATAGATTCTGACTTGAGTGGCGAGTATCTCTGACCACGCTTCGAAGGATCTCCTCTCGCAGCAATGTTCTAAGTACTGGACGTTTATCGTGACGTAGGGAACTCCTAATGGCGTCGTGTTAAGTTGACGCACGTCGAAGAAACGTCGATATCGACGTTTTTTCGACGCTCGATAGCGATGACGGATTAAGAGTACAGGCGATATGAAACACTGATGAACGATGTCTAGTCGATCAGTCTTATTTCTTAAAGAGAGAAGGGAAATTCGTATAAAGCGTTGGCTAATGACTTGCGGTTGACTGGGGGTTATAGCCTTCGGAATTACAGATAGATTTCACGCTGTTTAGAAACGAGATGGTCGTTCGATTTGTATTTCATTTTTGTATTTTTTTTTTTTTTTACATATTTCGTTCAAGTAATATTCTTTTTTTTTTTTTACATATTTTCCTCTGTTTTTTTCCTATTGCTTCTCGCTATGTATGTAGGCAGTTCATTAAACACTGGAACGGCACAAAATCGTCTCCATCTCGATTTCTATTTATATACAACGATGTTGTTGCTGTGTAGTCTATGTTATGTTAAGAGACAAAGAGAGAAAAGGGATAGAAGAGATGGTAGGTGAGGAATGATAGAGGGGTTAATTATCCATCAGAAAATCCAAATACTCCTTATAATCGTTCTCCGACATTTCGTCCTCGTCCTCTGAAACTTCAACGCTTCTCCTCCTTCTTGTGGTCTCACTGGTTACTTCTATACAGAGTAACGCGAACTTGTTGTCGCAGGAGTAACGAACTTGCTCCAAGAGGCGTCCTCCAGTCAACGGTGATCCTAATCCGTGACGATCCGAACTGCTTGAATGCCAAGCGTCACAATATGTATCCATTGCCCGGTCTCCTAATTTGTGCGATCCGTGCCATGCCACCTTTTCTGGCCTGAAATGCCAGACAATCAGTTCAGTTACAGAGTTATAGTCTTTGTGACAAAATTAAATACTTCTTGTATCATCGATTCCACTGAATCATCAGTTGTAAGTTCTGGCTTCTGTCTGCTATGTATCATATGCATTATCTAAAAACTCGAAGAATTTTACAAGGCTCGTTTTCTACGAGCTTTCCCTCTCTTTCATTTGATCAAGAATTCTCTTCTTGTAAATTTGGTAATTTTTACAATAAGTATTAAGCACACAAAAATGACACAAAATGGACGAAAGTAAATTGTGGCTTTGTAAGATCAATTTACTGTATTTTCTATTTTTAAACTTATGTACACGTAAGTTTGAAAATAAGTGAAAAGAATATATATATGTGTGAAATAAATGAGGTAGTTACCATGCAAAGTCGGTGAGGATATTTTTGCCATTGAAGCTGTAGATCCTTGGATTTTGCGAGAAGTAGGCTCCATTTCCGTTGAACATCTCCTTCCACGAGTTGAAGAGAACATCCCCCTGGGGAATCGGGAAACAAGTGTTTCGTAATACGTGCGGTACGCTTATGGGAAATCGATTGGAAACTTGGCTGAAATACTTTCGTAAATAAATCGATCAGAATCGATGTGTTATGAGTTACCTTTATGTTAACGATAGGGAGATCCCGGTCGCCAAGTCTCACGATGCTGTCGACATTTTGAACTCTGGAGCTGAGGAATGCTCGAAACGTACCCCTCAAGCCTGCTCGCTTCGCTTGTCGATAACAAGCATAGTCAGCTCCTCGCACACCATGCATGTCTCCGGTAAATGGTTCGTTCAAAGCAGCCATTCGTAACTGGAAATTGTAATATCAATGTAACATTCTTGAAATTTATTGCCAGGGATGGAGGGAAATATTTAGAATTATATAAAGATCAGATATAAAAAGAACTGTAAATGTTAATTTAGAAAACATCGAAAGCAGTAGTAGCAAATAAAAATAAAAATGCAATTATGATTCATTTAGTCTTTAAATATTAAAATGCATACACACACACACACCCACACACACACACACACACACACAAAAGAATAAGTCCTAATATATATTTTATCAATGAATAATATTTTACTAAACAATTGGTAGCTACTTGTAAAATAGATTTTTAAATTTTGCGCATGTCAGTCAATAAAGAAAATAAATTTATCGCTTATCTATTGAAAATAAATGATTATATTAATTAGAAAAAAGTTCAATATTATATTAATTATATTAATTAATTAGAATTAGATTATATTAATTAGAAAAAATTGAGAAGATAAATTTTCTAGCAGAAGCAGTTCATTCATTCGTGTTTTATTAAAAGATTCTGTAGTAAAAAATTCGATAGATAATGATAATTCGTTTCTCGTTCTAGATACACATTTAACGAGAATGAAACGAGACGATTCTTTTCTTGATGAAAACTATCAAAATTAGAAAGAGGAATGTATAAGAAGATGATAATGTGGAAACATTAATCATGCTAATATCTCTTACCATTCGTGGATACCACTTTGCGAGCAAGATGAAAATTTAATCGAAATTAGGTAATGCATTAGTCCACTCTTATCGATAACGATTTACACTCAACAGGATTAAGATAGTAACTCACCCCTGTTCCATCAGCTTTTACGGGTATCTGGTTGATCAGGTTGGAAGCCTCGAAAGGTGGATTTACCGGAGGCGGTGACGTGGTCGGTGGTGCTGGCGTAGTTATTGGTAGAAGCGAACCCAACTACACAAAATATAGCATAAATATTTTCAATTGAATTGAAGCTATATATGATTCCCCATGTAAACTATATAGTGCTGAAATTAGAGATTTTCTTTGTTTGTTGGTAACATAAAAGTATAAAATGATTGCCCATTAATTAATGAAGGAAATAAATTGCATTCGATAAAATATTTTTCCAAATTTCATAGTTATAATGCTTAATAGATTTAGATTAGAAATAAGGAATAAATAATTTCAGCATATTATTTAGAATTTATATAAATGAATTATATATTAATCGATTCGTGATTAAATGTTAATCGTGTAGTATTATGAATAGGAGAGTTTATACTAACTGCAATGTATTGCCAGCCGTTGTTCACTCTAACGAGTAAAGCTTGTTCGTCTATGATGTAAGCTAACGTTCCAACTGGACTCACAGCAGACATCTAAAGGCACGAAACATTAGAAAAAGAAAAAAAAGTTAAAAAATTACGTTATTTCGAGTATTTATACATTCCTCAAAGATATTTAATAATATTCTAGTGGTATAAAAAGATTTACTTTGGTCATAGCTTCGGTGTTTTGAAAGGTCACAGCTCCTGGTACAATCTTCGTTGTGCTTTCTAAGGGACCTCTGGTCGCGGTGGTTGCAGCACCTTGTAAACATTTTATAGACAATTGGGACGCGTTTCTAGACGTACGTTAAACTTTACTGCGCAATTCTTCTAATTTAGAATATACCACGAAAGTTAATATTTCTTTTAGAATCGTATATTTTATACTTAGAGCGTTACCTAAATGTTCCTTTAGCTCCTTCAATTGTTTTAGCTCTCGCAGAGCTTTCAGTTCGTCTAAACTAGTTCTGGGTCCTTGCAACATAATAAAAGAAATATCGCGTTTTTAATGGAATACACTCTGTTTGTGTTTTCAGTTGTAGTATTTTCACTGATTTTCTAAGGTACATCAACCGTTGTCACTTTTTAAGTGACTACGCGTTCTTCATAATTGGAAAGAATTCAAAACTGAAAAATATCTAAAATTCTGAATTTCTAAATTTTTGCCGACTAACAAAGTGAATTGTCTTATTTATGCATAGTAAATCTCTTCTACCTTGTCTGACTCCGTAATAGTCTCTCTCGCCAAAGATGTGACTTCTGCCAATTCCTGGTTCTCCTTTCTGTCCGATCAAAGATAATCCCGGTGGTCCTGGTGGTCCAGGAGGTCCTGGGGGGCCAGGAACTGGAATATAATTCCCTTGGGACGGTGGTCCAGGTGGTCCAGGAGGACCTGGAGGTCCTCTCTGACCGTCTCTTCCAGGTTGTCCAGGAATTCCAGGGAAACCATCGTCTCCTTTGTCGCCTTTTATCTGTTTATTCGAATATTATTTGTTTTCTCAAATTACGTGCTTAATATATAAAACTGAACATCGTTACTCGAAATTGAGATAACCGTGAACATTAATGTTAGAAATAAATTTTTGGATGATAAAATTTATATAATATATATCGTAAACATGATATATAATTTATACAATATAATATATATTTTATCATACTGTATTATAATATATATTTATACATTTATATAATATATATTATAAGCATAAACTATTCACATCACGGTGGTACGCACGTTAATCGTGTATAGTATCTCTTCGATTTATTTTCTCAACTTCATGTTCACTCGTTCTAATTGTAAGTGGAAACTAATTTCTGTAAATGAACGTTTTGGATATATAATCACGGGGTAGAGGTACTTGAACCAGTTTCGTCGAGTGGAAATCGGAATAAATCGCAGGTCGTGCCTTGGCAGCTGCCGAGGCCGTTCGAGAGCGCAATAAAAGCGGCGAGTTTGCCTTACGTTGGCGCAAATTTTAAACCAAAGTGCGGTGAATTAAGCCCTGCCACGTGCATTCGCTTGTGCTCGTCGCTTGTCACTGACGAACGACAAAATTTCGACGAATTTCTGTTTGGGACGCCGAATAAATCGAGTCGTAGCTTCGTTGGACGACGAACATGAAAAGAAAAAAAAAAGGGGGGAGAGGGAGTGAATGTCGGGAAGGGGAAGGCAAAAAAAAAAAGAAATTGAACAAAAAAGAGAAGGAACGGAGTGTCAAGCGCACACTTGCATTAATTTTCGTCACTCTGCGCGTTCTATGGCCCGTTCAATGAGACTTGCGGATACACACGGTGATCTACGAGCACTGTTACAAGAGACTGTTCGCGAGAGAGCTGTACGAAGTGGTCGTTCTGACTAAAAAATGTTCACGGAGCGACTCGTACGAGAGTTACAGTGATTAAACAGCTCTGCGAAGAATTGAATCGAATCGGCTGGCAAAAAGGGAGAAAAACATTTCAGATCGAGAGGGAAATTTGTAGGAAGTAATGGGTTTCCATCCTGCAGTTTTCTTTTTCAGCTTCGACGTTATACGTTTTTATATCGACGTTACGTTACATTTTTCACGTTGCACTCGTCGTTCATACAAGTTTCAGCGAAATATTTTCTTTATTTTTCTGCGTTTTAATTTTCGAGCATGATTTCTTAAAAGTGTATTTCGAACAGTCATAAATTCAGCGTTCGCGGTGGTATGTTTTTCCTCGAAATGATCCCCCTTTGACAATCCTGAAAAGTTTATAACGGCAGTTATAAATCACCGGGTGTATATCTCCACCTCGTCCTTTCACCCGTTACGAGACAGGATAAAAAATGCATCCATTATCTTTATTCGTTTCACGCTGGAAGCTCTTTAACAGTTCATCTTTACCCTGACCTTTTCCTTGCATTAACTTTGCCGGGATAATTCTTGAAACGCGGACGAGAATGGTATTAGCTATTCAGATGAATATCTATCGGGAAAATCTTTTAATTCTTTTCTCTTCGTCTCGTTGATCTTAAACGTAACTTCGAAAGGAATAACCAACACTTGCACAATTCTCGCTCGAAGAAATATTTAAGAATGTTTAAAACATCTAAAAGTTCTGGAGACTCACGTCTGGTATTTGTACACGTTTTACCATGTATACTTGATTTTTACATCGCAAGAGAGAGGCAAATAATATTTAAAGATACGAGGTTAATATTTGACATTAATCTCGTTCACATTTATTACTGAGTTTTTTAAATAATCAATGGAAAAATGTTCGAAATTTATTCCACGGGGCGAAAGTTATCAACGGAACGTCGAAAGGTCGAAGATTCAAAGCTACTTTCTGCACTTGCTGCGTTTCTCTGAATTTTCACCGGTAATTTCCAAGTAACACACAGGTCCCGCTCGCTTCACAGGGAATTGCTTACGAGCATTCATAGTTTCGATTTGAATGAGAATCTGTGACTTGGTACTTACACCGACAGAAACTCCGTAAGGGCTCGGTGTGCCGGGTTCTCCTTTTTCTCCCTTGGGTCCCACTGGTCCAACAGGTCCAGGAAGTCCGGGAGTTCCAGGACGACCCTGTTGGAAGTAGTTACCGATACATAGCATTCATGTTCTACTCTCCCCTGTTCATGAATATTCTATGTTCATTAAACCCTTAATTAATCTAGCGTGCAGTTCGATTCGGCGTACACTTCGCGTGATTTCTAATTTTATGACCTGATTATGATCTGATTAATTAGCCCGTTAGCGCCTGTTTCATATTAATCGATCAAATTCAAGATCGATGAAACGCCGACACCGTTTAAAATTTGATGTAATTAGAAAATTATTTTCATCTTATTACATTATTAGATGATACTCACTTTCATGGTGTTCTGTGCATTGGAACGTAGCATTGGAAAAAGCATATCATTTCAGACGGATTAGTGATTTTTATATTTAATTGGATAATTAAATGATTTAATGATAAATGTTTCGAATAGCAGAAAATATGTGTTAATTAACACTTGATTTTACTGGAATTAGAAAATCTCCTCTCACAGTGTGTATATGTGTTTACGAAACGTAGGTGTATTAATCCATTGATTAGCAACTTTTCGTTTTAAAAATAGAGCGAGAAAGAGAAATACAAACTATATACATAATATACATGTAAAATATAGTAACATAAGTTGTATATAATATATATAAGTTTATATATACATAAACTATTTCCATTATGTAGAAGTTTCCAAAGTTATGTTACCACATCTTCGTCAACGATTTTACGTAATTTGTATAAAACTCATTTCACATCAGTCAAAAGAAGTCCAAGATTTATTTATTTTAGAAATAAATAAATCTTGGACTTCAGTTGAAAATAGTACGTTATTATATTGAGATGTGTACTAATATAATATTTTGCTTGCTAATGTAATTCTTCAGCTGTTATTAGTTCGAAACGATAATCAACTTCGATTATATATAGCAAAGAACTCAGCGATCCGAGAACGTGCCTGACAAAGCTTACAGATCCATTGACTTGTACTTGTTCATCACGAAGTTGAGGTAGCCACTCGCCAATTAATCTAATGCACTGGAACTCAGACTTCATGGAACACGAGTTGTGGCATCCGTCAAAAGCCACCACCATGTCGTGGAATTTAGGACTTTATCTCGGCTATTTACTTACATTTTCAAAGGATTTCGTCGTTGAACAAGATTGTGACGATACGTACATAATATCGGATCAGAAGTTACGTTTTATTTTTTATCTTTCGTTCAGTTATCAATTAGGTAAAATCCTCATAGTCTTCAATTCAAATTTAATTGCTTGTATCGTTTAGTAATTTCACTTTAAGTTCATGTCTCAAATTATTTGACTCGAAGTAACAAAGTAATCGCACTGGTAAAGTGATTGAATTCAAGTTGGTTGATTAATTTAACCTAAGTTTTAGAGTCGTTACACATACACAATCTGCGAAAGTTTCACTTCAACGGTACTGTTCAAAGCTACTTATTTCTTACTACGATTATATCTTGTCAATAAAATGAAAATTTTCACTCGGAACGAAAAAAAGAAAACATGACATAAGGAAATAATATTTATCAAGTAATAGTAATAAATTTTACTACAAAATCTCATTTTGTTGATGGACAGGATATCAAACAGAACAAGAAATCGGGCATTTGATCGATAAAAAAAGGAGAAAAGAAAAAGGAAAAGAAGAAAGAGAAAGCGTAGAGTAAAAGTATAAAAGAAGTTTCCTCGTACCACCCATCCAGGTAACCCAATTTCTCCCATCGCTCCCGGCTTTCCAGGTGGGCCAACTGGTCCTGGTGGCCCAGGACGCCCTCTTCTACCTCTCTTGCCTTCTGCTCCCTTCTCACCCTTGATAGTGATGTAGTCTCCAGAACTGGCTATAGCTGTAGCTCCTGGCGGACCTCTTTCACCTTTTTCACCCTTTGCACCGACGATTCCCGGTGTCCCGGGAACTCCATCCTTCCCCGGCTCGCCTTTGTTGCCTTGCGGTCCTTGAATTCCGTTCACACCAGGAATTCCGGCTGGTCCAGAGTCACCTTTATCACCTTTCTCGCCTTTGGTGCCCTTGTCTCCTTTGTATCCTCGCGCGCCACTCTCACCCTTGTCACCTTTCTCCCTTAACACTAATTAATTCGATATGTTCGGTGAAACAGTTTTTTTTTTTTTTTCACTTGACGTCGATTAATCTAGATACAGGAATTTCGCAGACTGTATTATATATATATTATAGTTTTTGTTCATCGAATGAAATAGCTATCAACGTTTTTCATATTTTTTTTTTATAACGAATTTTGAACACGTGCTCAATCTTTATGTATTACTTGGTGCTTTTCGAAACTTTATCGGACAAGCAAATTCGTTGGTTACCTTCGACGGAAATCACTCTGACAAAGTACACGATCGAAATTTAATGCCACGATCGTAAGTTGCCCTTTAAATTCACATATTACAAGTATCTTTTTGCAGCTGTAACAATTCTAATTTATATTCTTTTTACAATTCGAACTTATACTTTGCCCACTAGTGATTCGATCTTATTTCTTTATCGAGCCACCAGATCTGTCAGATTCGTGATAAAAACTACAAAGAGATAAGAGTGCACATGTTCTTACCCGCTTCTCCAATGCTCACTCCTCCAGGGCCGCTTAAGCCAGACAAACCTGGTGGTCCAGGTGCACCTGGAGGACCTGGTTTTCCTTCTGCTCCTGTGTCTCCCTTGTCACCCTTCTCGGCTGGTCTCCCATTCTCACCCGGGGCACCAGGAAGCCCCGGTGCTCCAGGAGCACCAGGTTCACC
The DNA here is from genome assembly GCA_002806875.1 of Lepidotrigona ventralis hoosana. Classification (NCBI taxonomy): domain Eukaryota; kingdom Metazoa; phylum Arthropoda; class Insecta; order Hymenoptera; family Apidae; genus Lepidotrigona; species Lepidotrigona ventralis. Next base: position 25,729 of record NIPQ01091042.1, on the reverse strand, counting down.
CTTGAACCCTTGAATCCCTCGAGCACCCTCTTTTCCGTGATCGCCTTTAGCACCCTTGTGCCCTGGTTCACCTTTGTTCCCCTTGGCGCCGGCGATTCCAGTCTCTCCTTTCGGCCCTGGATTCCCTGGAAGGCCTGCCTCGCCTTTCTGCCCTGGCAATCCTGGCCTCATCGTGATACCTTCCGTCTAAAGTTTTCAAAATAACCTTCATTACCTTTTAGAATAATTTTCGGGTTTGTCATATTCATCAGTGCACGAATATTTTTTTTTTTTTTTTGCGAATATTAAATTTAAATATAGTTTCTCACTGATGGACCAAGCGAAATTTTTAGACATCCCCAACTTTTTCTTTGAAGAATTTTTATTCTCGTTGAGAGAAGTTTCTGCCATCTCGTATTTCGAGAACGATCGTCTGGGGTGTTGATACTTTACTATGCTGATTTTACGATCATTTCATTACTTCTGATATCAGCTGGAAATGATACTTGTTTAAAATCCGAAACATTTCTCCACGAATGTCACGTTGATAGCCGGGATTTTTCGCAAAGTTAAAAACTCGGACGTTATCGTCTCGAAGTATTTTTTCTCGAAAGGCACAAATCGTATTTTAAAATACCGAGAGAAAACGAGCAAATACCATTTGCTAATGCAATTGTCGTTTGAAATCCATCATAAAGTTTCGCTATAAATTTCCGCGGACCGCGGAGCGCAAGACGGAATGCTCGTAGCGCACCGAGTACAATCTCGAAAGAAGCTTTCGTACCAAAGTTGCTCTAAATATGGAACTATTACTCACCCCATAAATGCCTCGGGGTTTCCAACTGGGCTGCATGCGCATAATAGCCGAAATTTCTCTGTTTAATCATTGGTATAAGGTCGTAAAGCTAAAAGCAGTCGGTCGACCCGAGTTGCCACCTGCTCATTTGTATCGTTTAATGACGAATTGCAGTGACGAACAATCGTCGTGCAAACAGTCGTCTTCAATATTCAATTGAATATTCCGTTCTCGGTGTTAATGTTAGTCTGGTTTACTTTGCAAACAAGCGACCGATCCTTTTATCGTCATCTTACATCAGCTACGAATTATTCAATAATCGATGGAACTTATTGGGAACCGTGTATTTCGTCGTTGGGGAGGGATTGGTTTAATTTATGATTTCCTTTGTGGCGTTTATGGTTAGAATGTAATTTCTTATGATGCAGATACGTTTGTTGAGGAAAGTTTCTAAGATTCGACTCATAGAACGACTGTGTGATAAGTATTATTATTATTATTACAATTTCAATAAAATAGATTTGATTAGAATTTTGTAAGATCTTTCGAAAATGTGAATTTTTCGAGATGTGAAGAATTAAGTAATTAAAAATAGTTAGAAGATAATTACTTTGCTGTGCTCACGGATACGAGACAACTTTGAAATATTATAAGTCGTAGATAAACGGTAAATAATTGTATAAAGCGCGTCAAAAATATTTCTCTACGCGAATCAATATTTGCAATGGCAATCGTAACAATTGCATCTTTCTGGGCATTTGAACTGCAAAGTCGAACATTCGAAATGGTTATTGATATATTGTTAACAATTAACCGATGCGGATATTCAAGTGAAATTCCCAATCGTGCGAAAAAAAAAAGGGAAAAAAGAAATAATCGGAAAGCGAACAAAAAAGAAAAAGAAAAAGAAAAGAGGTACAGATTGTTTCAAGAGCGATCGATATCGATCAAAATTTCGCGTATATTGATACCTCGCTGCATTCAACTTCGATGAATCGGAGCTTATTCGAAGGAAGATCTGTAAAATGAGTAGATAGAATAAATTTGAAAAAAAACTAACATTTTAATCTACGATTAAGATGTGAATATATTTGAAAATATTACAAAATATACCAATGCGAATAAAGTTAGTATATAGAAATTGATATGTATTGTATTCAAGTGGAGGTACAGATGTGTAATAGATTGTAACGAGAGACAATAGATTGGATAGACTGACTATTATCTATCAAGAAAAGACTTTCGCTTTGGAAAAATTTCTCCGTTATCTCGCCACGACTAATCCCAAAATTCCACATGCTGATTGTATCTCATTATGGGCAAAAAGAGATCAATTACTATGCTTATCGGAACTCATTTATATCTTCGTGTTACACTTTGAATGCAAGATGAAGAGAAAATTACATTTCTACGAAGGTCGTGGAATTTTTCAGGTAAAACGTTCTGGAATTTCCTAGAAGTCGGACGATTGTCCGATCCGGATAATTTTCTTAAGACGACTGATAATGAGTTATTGTTCAGTAAGAAAGAATTATAGAAAGATAAAGATAATGGATTGTAAGAAATATTGAAAATTAAATTTGGACCAACACAGTACAGATATTACAAAAAGAAAAATTTTCACGTAAATAGAAGGGAAATTTTTTTCAAGTAGATAGAAGAATTTTGGAAATGCTAAACCCAAAAAACTGATGAATTTATTTCCGCATTACGGTAAATTTCTCTTTTTGTTCGGTGTAGCACCGAGCATCGTGTTTTGTGCATTTAATTTTGTCGACGAACGTTCCGGATCGTTCCAGACGAGGGACACGCGTTTTACTCGACCTTTTCTAAGATTCAATTTCTGAAAGCACAAACGAATGAATTCTTTTATTTTTCTTTGTTTTGTGCATTTAATTTTGTCGACGAACGTTCCGGATCGTTCCAGACGAGGGACACGCGTTTTACTCGACCTTTTCTAAGATTCAATTTCTGAAAGCACAAACGAATGAATTCTTTTATTTTTCTTGTTCTTCTTCTTCTTCTTCTTCTTCCTTTCATCTATCTTTATACGAAAGCCTTCGAACGCCTATTTATCAACGCCACCAATCGCTTACTTATACGTCACGCTAGCCTCTTTAAGCTTTTCTAGCAACTNTCAGCCAGATTGGACTGTATATACAGGAGCTGAATAACCACGTAGAAAATATAGTTCTCGTTTCTTTCATTTTTCCTCGCCACGGTACGTGTCCAGGAAATTTATTTCAAAGATTCCGACGTAAGAAACCGAGAGCTCGGTACAAGATATTCGTGCCCGATCCTTTTACATCATCGCCTCTAATCCAGATTTCTCATCTCCCGTGATACCGACTAGCTATACGACACAGTCAGGCCAAGTGATTCGTGTAACCGGGCAAAACGCCTTCCCCGCAGATGTGTAGTTTCACCTAGCGACGAGCTCCTTCGTCTAAGCAACCCAACACTCGCCCAGCCAGTCACTCACCTGCCGTACCTGGCCGGCACACAGCCTAGAAATTGGTTTCTGTATTCCCGGGGGAAATCGGACGCTTGTACGTTGGAGCACGAAAGAGCACGGCACCGGTTCACGTAAGATAACGCTCGAGGTCAAAGCGAGATACTTCGCCTTTCGAGGATTCCCGAAGCCCTTGCAAGGTTGCAAAATCCTCCGCAGGGAATGAGAAGTCCACCGTCCGAGTGGTTAACCCCCTTAAGTTTTCAAGCTTCCGTTATCGTCACCATCGCTAGGGTAGCTTAATTAATTCAAATTAATTTCACCGTATATCGGAGAACATGTCGAAATTAAGAACGCGCTTTTCGTAAAACGTCGGCTTTTGGGAAACAATTGTATATTTCGCACATTTGCAAAGGAAAACAAAAATGAAAAAAATTTTTTTTCTTTATTCTGGTAATTAGAAATGTAATTATTGGCAGCAATTATTGAGAAAAATGGATGAAGACAGATAAAGATTTAAAGTAATTAAAGATTGAAGATTGATTTAAAATTGATTGGCGAAGTTCATTTAAACGTGATACTAGAGACGAAATTAGATAAGTCACAACTGTTTAATTCTTTCACACACGGAATCATTGTGACTTGTAAAAAATTTCAAAAGTGTCCAAAAACACGCGAGATATTCAAAGCAAGTCATTCAATCTAATCTAGATTTCACTTACAATTAGATTGATTTTGTAACAAAAATTTTTTTTAGATTTTAAAAAATCTAATGTTAATTAATATTAAATATAATAATATTATTTGGTATGTCTAGAACTATTAGTTAGAGCGATAACAGATAAAAGATCTTGATCCATTTTTTCTTCTACGAAAAGAATATTGTTGAACTGTTTCGAAATTACTTTCATTTAACTATCTAAGGTTTTACGTAGTCCGTTCACTACAGATTGTTATCTGTCGAAGTGAATGTTTGACAACTCTCTGTTAATATTTTGTTTATATAAACTTAGAGTTTCCACGATGTATAGTATCAGTTGTAATTTCAGCTAGTGTATCCCATTACGAAGCTAAGTCTCGGCTAAGTCTCAGGGGTCTGCGCAATTTTTAAAGCCTCTCTTATCGCGGAAAATATTATGCGCAATATGTAATACGTTTTACCAAGCTGAGATGGTCTATAATTATATACAAAAAAAATATTAATATTAATAAAATAAAATAACATTGATATTTTTACATTGGAAAGTTCGCGAAGGAATTTGAATAATTCTCACGAACAGAGTTCCCTCTATACCTCAAACGGCTTTCTAAAGTCGAAATTTATTCTTCGCATAAAATAAAGCTCGTACAAGATGATTTTATCAAATTTATAGCTTTAAACAGTTACGGAAGTTATAACGTGTTAAATTATTCCGCTGACGTGGTAAGTCAGTGCAGCCCGTATCGATTTCACTTATTTAACGATGACTGAAAACTGCACGATAGTACAATTATGTACAATTATCGTAAATATATAATCTGTTAACGATAAATGTACAAATCTCCGTTACTAGCTTCGTCGTTAATTGAATGTGGCGAGTTAACTAATCATTAGGATTATTCTAAATACTTGAACAGAAGAGTATCTTTATTACTCCAGAATATATAGATCTCGCATTGATTAAGATCTTCCATTGATACGATTAATTCTATAGTTATAAGAAATTTTAATTAAAAAAAAAAAAATAATCCGACTAGCAGATTAGAATTGGGTTATTTCGAAAATAGCTCACAGAGTATATTGTACGTGAAATTTCATTCTAATAATCAAAAAAATTTACTTCGNTTCATTCTAATAATCAAAAAAATTTACTTCGCATTAATATCTCGATGTCGGATAGACACCGTCTGACTAGCTTACCGTCACCGTCTCGCAACATGTGTCTCGGAGAAAATACGTGACACCTTTCTGAAAAATCTTACGCAGAATGTTGCATGCGGAAAACATTATTCACGTAGGGTTTCCTTACGTCGGAGAATCTTTTACCATCGCGTGTGACGCTGTAAGAACAAACTCTGGTACAAGTAGCACGAGTTTGCAGAATCTCAATACCTCTTTCTGGAACTTGTCTCGCGACCAGAATATCTCCCGACCGGCGTGCACGTTGTTTTGATGTAAAATGTCTGCGTGCGACACCCTTACGTGTTTTACACGTGTTACGCGGCAGCTTAGGAAACATTACACGGATATTTTTCATTGTTTTTTATTTTCCTGAGAATAAGAGATAAACGTAGCGTGGACGAAGTTTCCCTGACGCTAAAAAACTGCCAGCGTGGCCAAAATGACCAAATTCGCTTTTTATAAAAGTTTTACAAGGTTTCAATGATTCTTCTTAAAATATGCGTGTAAATAAGAATAAAAAGTTTGTACTATAAATGCACTGTACTTCAAATTTTTGTACTCTGTTCTCTGATGTATTTTCAATTGGCATCTTGATTTCTCATTTATACTCTGATCTCTTTGATCTCGATCTAATTCTGGTGTTAATTCTTCTCGAATATGAATTTTTAACGGCACGCTTTTTATTCATAAATATATAGGAGTGGGATAAAATGAATTTGTACGTGAAATGAAAGTGGACGGGAGATGGTCGCAGGATATTCTATTAAAATCCGTGTAATTAGACGCAGTAAATTTAAGAATAAGAATTATCTACCGTGTATGACGTAGCCGAAATTGTGAATAGTTCAACTTTTCGTAAGCATAATTCATTGCCGCTGCCGTGATAAATTCACTCTCAGAGTTCGTATTTTTCTACCCGAGTGTTATTAACCAAAACGCGCAATAGTTACATTATCATCATGATAAATCTACACAGGTTAAATACATACGCACGTGTATCGTACGTGCCTGCGTGAAATTGTTGGGATTTATGGAGAAAATTTTTGCCGATAACGATTTTTTCGTCGTGTTCGAGATATGTATACTTCATTTTTTCCAGTAATAAATCGTCGAACGCTACGTTTTATACGTCGAAATTGATACGTGGGGCTATGGTCAGTCAACGTATTTAACGTTCGTACACGTTCAAACGAATTTTAAATTTATGCAAACACTCTTGTTTATTTGATTTTAATCTCCCGGTTATTTTTTCTTTTTTCGTGATATTTCATGACACATTTCGCAGATGGATTATTCGAAGAGTTCCGCAGAGATTAAATTGTATGCAGCTTTGTTATTATTATTATTATTATTATTATTATCCTTTTTTTTTAATTAAAATAAGAGAAGACCGTGTATGATATTGTTGGCAACGTAGAAATGTTTGCCATTGCATTAACGAAATGGAGAAAACATGAACGGCTGTGTACACTTTTGTTGCAAAACGTCGGAACGGAAAGGAAAAAAATTTATATTTATTTTATAGATCGACGAAGTTTGTGTAAATCGAACAGTACAGTAACTAATACGACAAATAATAGAGAATAGAGATTGCTTCTCGTGAAATTAAATAAAAGTCTTCGATACGACCGGATCAAGCAGAAAAACGGCGATAGATAAATCCGGAAATTAAAGCTGTCCAGCAACTGTCAAAGAAAAGGAAACTGCAACGAGAGGAATCTACAAAGATGAAACGGATTCATTTTATCGTTTCCTAATCACATTCCGGACGAAAAGGGAAACGAAGGAAAGGAAAGGAAAGAGAGCAACGAAATTATCAGTCAATATTAAACGGCTCGTTAACGTTATTATATTCCACGGTTTACTTTAACACGGTCGGAACGGTTGACTAGGGGAATTTGCGAAAAGAAAGGAGGGAAAAGAAAAAAAAAAGAAATCATACACTTCATTACGTCTAGCTTGTTTCTTTCTCGTTTCATTCTTGCCGATGGCACACTTCCAAATGCTGCGCCGAGAGAACGAAACGAGCGGCCTGACCTCGCTTGCTAATTGTTGAAACGTCGGAAGCCCGAAAAAGCTTTGTTCTCCTACCAAGTACGTTAAAAGCACGGAAAAAAGTACGGAAAATCGTGCCGGTTCCGCTATGATTGCCGCTATCACGATGATAATTTCATCGAGTCGTCGTTACATCAGACTTACACACTTTTGGAGTCTTGTCGACTCACTCTCTTTTGGTATCGTGTCGTTCACGCGTGTATGCACAAGATAACGTTATTATCGCTGTTTTTGTTTCCCTTCATTGTCTATTCTGTAGATCTAAAAATTCTGTTTTTATTTCTTGTACAAGAATTATAAAATTAATAGACTAAATTTGTGGACAATGAAACAATGAAACGACAGAAACAATTCGTGGATTTTAGAATTTTGTTGCTCAACGATTTGATGAATTACGAGTTAAAATAACACGATAAGATTTAATAATAAAGATTCGATTAAGGAAAAAAGATTTAATCAATAAATTTCCGTTAAGTCAAAGGATTTTAGTTCATTTGTTTATAATTCATTTATCAATATCATTGAATTCTTTTTTCTAGTATAACATAAAATATAAACAGGATATAAGTAGAGAAAAGAATGAATCGTTTCTAATTGGTTAGAAAAGAGAAAATTCACCGCAAAGCAAGAAGTTAGACATTGTACAATATTCTCAGACGTCGTTGAAGGGGGCCATTGAGGAGACAAGAGGTCTTTTAGAAATTCTTTTTCACTCTTCCACCGTTCTTAAAATCTGTCCTATTAGAATCCTATTAGGATTATTTCAAAAAGTTAAAAATCTAAGAATTCTTAGTAGAAGTCATGGAACAAAAAATGATCGTCGTCTATACGTTTCGGTAATACACTGGCTTTCACGAAAGTAATTGGACACTTTTATGAACATAAAAATTTCCTACTGCGGTGTTGATGAAATTTCGAGAAGCTCGTTATTCCCGTGTACTCATAGAATATTTGGAAATACAAAAATGCATGTAATCTGGAAAATTACTTAGAAATATCGAAGAACAAATCAAATAATTTTCATTTCTTGAATTATATTTAAATAATACGAATCTGCGTAAATATCCGCAGTCCGGATAACAGCACGATATATTCGTAAGAATTCGCAACATAATTTAAAGAAAAATAACTTCTGCGACAAGTGTGTTCGTACTTCAGTTATCAAATTCACACTTCGTTTTCGTTTCGCACACCCCGGATCGGCGAGAACAGATTAAAATCGTGTTTAAAACGCGAAAGCTTGCGAGACTCTCGATCAACGCGGGCGAAATAAATAACGCGCGTGAGGCAACTGCGCGGAATAAGACAAAGCTTGGTAATAAACGAAGTTTGTATGAATTTCGTAGCGGAGCAGCAAAACCATAGCCGAGCGCATTCCCACCTGAAACCTGTTTCAAATACACGCGTCATATTCCGCCTGCGCGAATACCGAAATGCGTTGTTCATTTTTCATCCGGCAGCATCAGTTACGTTTCGCACCCTATTTAATTTCCACGCTGGCTTCCGAAATAGGTCATACGTACGGGTAGCGTACGTTCACCGATGTGCTCGCTATCCTCTAAGAACGTTGCACACACGGATGCACGCGCGATTTCTTCTTGAATTTCCCCAGTTCTTCCCTTTTTTTTTTCGCGTTGCGCCGCGGATTCCTTTACATTCTTAACGTTTCTTTGCTTGACTTGCGCACGGAGGAAACAGACACACGGGGAAAATATACTGCGGCTTATACTACGAAAGTATTCGAACGTTTGAGGAAATCTTTTATACACATATGAGCACATTTTACATGTGCTTTTTCTAGACAGAACATTTCGAAACTCTGTTAATAATGCAACGAGGCTCTCTCTGGAGATAAAGAAATCTGTTCTATTGTTCTAAAAATATTCTATCTTTGGATGTTTTATATATTTTTGCATATTATATGCATTGTGTGCGTTTCTGCACGTGGAACTATCGCGACATGTCTGATCAGTAAGCGATTGTTCTACTTACTCGACTCTGCAATATTTTAATTCCTCTAGCTGTGAATTTAGTGTGAATATGTTAATCACAATTGTGAGCGTGTTTTCTAGAGAATAAAACGTATTTAACACTAGTGATCGAAGTAATCAAAATGATCAATTTATAATTTTCTATATAAATTTTATGTATTTCTAACAGTGTATTTTTAGAGACTCGAATGACTTTTTTCTTGCACCTTAATTTCTTTCCTACGAATATTATACTTTAGTCGTCGATAGTTCTAGTGTTAGACGATAAATTCCATCCATTACAACCATTTTTAGTGATAATTATTAGTAATTTAGTTATGATATAATATATATAAAAGTGTTCGGTAGTGACAGAACAAGAAGTGAATAAAAAAGTAGCAGCGAAAAGAATAAAAACGAAAAAAAAAAGAAAGAGAAAGGATGGACACTGGAAATTCCGCCTTTATTACATGCATGGCTACTTATTCCCCATAGACGGATATCGCGTTCCATTTCTATTCAATGAATTTCTTGTCACCTTCGTTCGCGTCGTCGAGACAACTGGGAACAGTTGCGACCATGTGTCGTAAAAACGTGTAATGTAAGTATGGTCGCGATGGGCCAGCGGTCAGATTCCGTTAAATTTTCAAAATTATGGGAAATTCATAAGCATTATAACGTCCTGCGTATTGGACGTTACATGTAATGGTACTTTTTTTTGCATTTGGTAGAGAAGCGCATTTCATATGCTGAATTCTAATTTTGTGATTCGTTTTAAAAAGATGTGGAATTTTCAGATGTGAAAAAATAATGATGGTTTTTGCTTTGATGGTACTGACGGTGTTATGAAAGTTGCGCCTCATGTAAAACCTATATAAAATCTTTCTAAAAATATTTCCAATATATAAAAATCAGAAATAAATATAAAAAATAAGTTTTTAAATATTATATTGTGCATTACAGCTCCATATTTTCATATATAAATCATACATGAATATTTCTTTAAAAAGTAGCATTTTTGAAAGAAATGAATATTTCAAAAATTAGAAACGTTTTTTAAATATCATATTGTATAAGTTGCACTACAGTTACATATTTTCATATGTAAATCATATATGAATATTTCCTTAAAAAGTAGCATTTTTGAAAGAAACAGTTCTGAAAAAATAATAATTGGAGGCTCTAGAACAGAGCTCATTGTGAATCCAAAAGTATTATGCATATGATGTACTATGTGATATTTGAAAACGATGACAAAGAAATTGTGTTTATGAAAATAACTTTCACCAATGAGAGGAAAAAAAGAAGACAATCTATCTTCTATCTTAGAGGGCAGTTAGCAACTAGTTAATGTTGACTTAAAATTTCAGTGCAATGTGTCGTTTTTATGAAATTATCAAGAAAAGAAAAGATTCCTCTTACAATTTCAAAAGAAGATTCGACTGTAAAAGAAATAATAATTCTCATTTTAACAACACGTGTGTATGTAAAACTTGCGAGTATTTTACCAGAATGACAGAGAAATTAATGATGCAGAGCTGCGTGCTGTATACAGTGAATTCCTCTCATCCCATGATATATACGGGAAATCGAAGTAGTTTATATTTGACTGGGACGCCCGCACGTTTATGGTCGGAGAAGGTTCAACCCGTAGGATGTAAATTCGGTTTCCGTACGGCCAAGGGACCGCATTGGAATGATAATTGAACAGGTTTATGATAGATAGAATGAACCCTCAAGTGGCAGTACGTTCTTCTTTAGGGGCAGTATGTCAAGAGGTTTCGGTACCGACGGTTTCAACTGAAATTCGAAGGCTTTTCATAATTTTATATTAGAAATAATTACTTCATAATTTTATAGAAGGAATAACAATAGAAGACAAAGATAATTAGTGCAGATTATTTAGTTAGAGATTGACGTGTTTGAGAACGTTATAAACTCTATCGTCTCTTTTATTAGATTTTATTAAAAATTACGTTCTTTACATTATGTATAGATATTAGTGCATTATCAATCTTGATTGCATTAGATGTCCATTCGAAAGTATATATATTCAATACCATCATACTTATGTATGTTATTGGAATTTCATTCATTGAGAGAGAGCCAAATTTAAAATAAGCATAATTTTATTACTTACGTCATATCCAGAGAATTCACCCTTGCCTGGTGGCCCGGGAGGTCCTTGAGCACCCTTCTCACCGGGTATTCCATCGCGACCAGGTTCTCCTTTCTGTCCTTGAGGACCTTCCGGCCCCGCTATTCCTATGTCTCCTTTATCACCCTTAGGACCTTGTGGTCCTTCCAAACCTCTCTCTCCAGGTGGACCAGCTGCACCCTGCACAATCCATTAGTATTATTAAAATTTCGACAAAATTCAACAAGATTGACGAATATTAATAAACTTGAAAAATTCATAGAGTAAAATATTATACATTGATTTCAATAATACAGACAATAATATAAGGTTCGTGTGTATCGTTATATACACATCGACAGTGTAATATTAAAGGTTTCGAGGGGATCATCGTTTGGTTCTATTATTCAGTCTACAAAATATATCCTTTATTTAACACGTTCGATGATTCGATGGTTCACATTATTGAATTCCAATCGTGTAGTTTATNCTTTTTTTTTTTTTTTTTTTTTTTTATTTCCGAGGCATTTGTTTGGTTTTTACAAAGCGTCAATACCGTCAGCCCCATCTGGCCTTGTTTCCCTTCTTGCCCCGGCACTCCTTGCTCCCCCTTCGGTCCTTGGATCATCTTTGGCATCGTAAAGGATGCCATCAGGGCTGTTGCATTGCAGGTGCACGTGCCGGGCTCTCCTTTCTTCCCTGGCGGACCCTGCAGCATTTTGATCAGTCTGTCATTGCAAATATATACACTCGGTTGGTTCACGACAGTGAACCGGGTAAACTTTGTTACGTGCGTTGCCGGTTTCCTAACGGCTAATCGAATTACCGGATAACAAAACTTCTGTTCCCGGCGACTTTGTAATTGTTCATTTACACCGTGTACACCGTATGCATGATTTTGTAAATAATTAACTCTCGCTGTCATCGATATCGGTTTCATATTTCGCGGACTAATCTCGCCGAAAGGAACTAGATACAATTCAAATGAATTTGGTGCCGCGTCAAATCTCTAACGTTCAATTTCTCTCGCATATTCGTACGAATTGAGAAAGAATCATCGAACGATCATAAGTGAGAAAGTAGAGTAANATTTGTTATAAAATTTTTTTTTTTTTTTTTTACAGAAAATTTTATGAAAAATATTTACCTAATATCTAAGATATTAAGATAAAGAAAGAAATTTGTAGACTATGGCTCCTTTTCGCATCACTAATTATGAGACATTCTAGCTAGTAATTCAAGAGTAGCAAGATTAAAAAAAGTACCGAATTGTCATAAATTAGAAGGCCCGATGGTGAAAATGGATCACATGCTATCACAGAAATGTTACGACAATACTACTTTCTCATTTACATTCTCATTTGACTTTTATTTCATCGACTTCCGATTAGCCAAAATGTTGCCGGTATCGATCAATCCTCAATATGTATATTTCTTCCAATTTATAAATTTTCTTTTCTTCTTTCTTTCTTTTTTTCTTTACACATGGATTTGATTGGACGTTATTTCAATCTCATTCTTTCCCTTCGATCGAATCGCGAGTGGCATAACGTCCGGGAGAATTACAGCATTTTCGAGGCACGGGCTGAATGCATCAGGCGTTAAACAAATAGAGTCGCGTTCATACCCGTATGCTGATAATTTCGGAAGATAGTGAATATCGTGAAAGCGGTTCCTCTGTAATCAATGTTACATGCAGTGGTTACCAGTACTTCAGCGTGCTGGCTAAATTGGCTTGCTCGAGTAGCAAGATAAATGAGTGATCCCGGATTGGAATGCATTCAAGCTCGCTTCATATGCACAAGCGCTACTGAATTATTATTGCTGAAATACGTGTTTGTGTGTGTGTGTGTGTGTGTGCACGATCTCATATATATCTCGAATAATGAGAGATTTCTAGCGCTGTGGATCTTCGCTGCTGTTAAGTACAGATTCCTGTACCTACTTAAGCGCTCTGCAAATGAATACTTTTATAAAGGGGATGGCTCTAAAGGATGTTCATTCTCAGTGGTTTATTTCTTTTCCAACCGAAATACGAAAACAACAAGACCAAAGTGTTCGAACTTTGTGCCCACCTTTATGTGCGTTGTATGAAATATTTCGAAATTTTATTGTCATGATTGCATTGATAAAGTTTGAAACAAATCTGATTAAATCTAATAGGAAATTATTTTAAGATATTTTTTACAAATATATATATATATATATATATATATATGGTACATATGTATCGAGGAAATTTTTTGACGAAACATATTCAAAATTTAAAGCTTTAAATGAAATAATTCTATTCTATATTTTTGACCTATTTTTACACGTCGAATAACTTCCCGTTAATTATTATTATTATTTTTCGTTACGTTTAGCTAAATTTAAGTATATTTGATATATTTTTTAAATAGATTTTCTCAATAAAGAAAGCTTTAGACGAAAAATTTTATTCTACATTTTCGATTTATTTTTTCACGAGGGAACCACCTACTCTGTATATTTTGTAGAGATCAGATCTTCTTGATTTAAACAGTTAATTATATTGTATTAATATTCAGTGCGGTCATATTTAACGTTTATTATCTATACCCACTAATTTACATTTCCAGATTGGTTTCAAAATTTCCCAATATAATTATGAAGCCCCTGTTTCATTATAATTCCAATGAAATTTCAAAATATTCTATATCTAACTTTAAAATATACCTAATATATATATAGAATCTCGATGTAAAAATTTTTGACATGAGTCACTATATGTTAAAAAAGTTTGACAGAAGGTTTTTGAAACTAACACACACACACACACACACACACACATCTAAATCAGTGATAAACTAATGCAGTAAAATTACTACACACGTCGTTAATTCACTTAAGTTATGAAAGTGGCATAAATTACGAAAATATATTCGTTCGTTGACATTCGTAATTTATGATAAACGGCCGTCATTACTTCGGTATGAAAGGTGAATGTTATTTCAACAAGTCTATGGAATAATGTTGAATCAATACAAAAATGGTTTCCCTTAACACGCGTACTTACTACTGGATTATTATTCATTTATTGTAATGAGTACAGAAAATAACGATAGAACATTATACATCCGTGACAATATGTTGCTTCGAACGGAATCGCCAATCAATAGTTTTATTTATTAGGTTGTTGCATGTGAGATGGTTTGACAATCGTGTAAAATCATTCAGTACTTTGTGATTAGAAATATCATTAAATAATGCCTGTTTAAAATTTGAAATTTGCTGAATATAATACGGTGTTTCGTAAGTGGTTTTGTTGCAAAAAAGATAGATTATGCATTAACTCTTCCCGAGGGGCAGAGACTTGCCAGAGCAAGTGAAAAACATAAGAATGCAGCGACATCTGAAAACAAATTTACAAATGGGAACAAATTTACGAAATTAGACTTGTAATTAGAGCAAATATGTCCGATCCTATCTTACACTGTTCATACAATCGAACTTATCACTAAAGGTGATGTTGGCGTGAAGTGTTAAAACCATCTTCGAATAATCGTCAAATTTTAACGAATTTAACGAAGTTTATATCATTAGTACAAGTTCTCAAAAAATTATATATATATATATATATATATAACGGATGTTCGTGTGAAAAATTTCAATTAGAAAATACAAATTACCACAAACGATTCTTATTGCAACAATCGTAAAGCTATTTAGAACGAATAAAAAAAAATCTAGTCGCAATATGACTGATATTATTCTCGGGACGAGCCTTCTAAAGGCGTTGAGAAACTTATATTAAGAAATTCACCGTTTTCACTTGCAACGAGCTAATAATTTCTCCGTTTGTGACGCAAGACTGTCAGTATTTAGGATTCGTTCGATATTCTTTCATAACTAAATAATGCGGTAACGCGTGGCCGTAAGCGAAACCTGACGCGAACGTGCGATCCTATAATATGCGCGACGCATTCAGCCTGCCTTTATACGTGTATAGACTACCTGAACTATAACAACAAGTCCACCGGTTTGTGTAAGGATTGCTAATGGAACATCTTCGGGTGCGGTACGATACATACACGCGATATAACGCATGCGATATGCTACCAGTGCGAGTATATAATACAGTTCGGTGTGTACAATTTGCATAAATTACGCGGACATTTATGCATTCTACGTGCTACGTACGTACAGTCGTACGTACGTAGACGGCCGGATACGAGTCAACTTTAAATCCTACCTTAAATTTAATTCCGCGTTTTAGAACGAATGGAAATTACTGATTAGTGTGTAAAGGGGGATACGCGCGGGCTTAAAGCTGCTTAAAGCTGTAGATCGTTCAATTGTTTCTTTGTTCTAACCCGCCACTACATAACTACACATTATAGATGACCATACGTAGTAATTTGTGCCAGATTACTGAAATTTAGTCCATTTACTACAATACATAACTATCCGTTTGGTTATAAATGACTGTACATGGTAATTTGTGATTAATGACGTTCAGTATGTTCGATTATATCTGATTTATTAGTAAAAAAATTAAATCAAATGAAAATTAATTTACATTCTTATGATCCCCCTTCATTGATATCAATTATATCAATTAACACTAGAACTAGCAAATTGGTTAAAAATGACCGATTTATGATTTTTGTTTGAAATTTTATAGATGTAAAACAGCGTATTTTTTATTAATTTGTTCATAATAATTATTTAATATATTTAGCGATTTAATGATTATTAATATTTTGCAAAAAATCTTCTTTTATTTTAATATTTCTAATGGAAATTTTATGTTTTAATTGTTCTAGTGTTAAATCCAATGATATTAATTAAGATTTTGATATTAATTAAGAATGATATTAATTAATATTCTTGATTGAAGAACGATTTATTGAAATTTGATTTAATTGACAGACATCTTGTAGGTTTTAGCTTTCGACAATGTAAGAACTTTATAATTGTTTCTTCTTCAGATTCTGTAGAAAGAGTTTCTCCAATACTTTCCTTATTCGGGGTGTGATTATAAAAATTATTTATTAGATACGAATTTCGTTACTTCGTTAGTATTAATAAGATTATTTACCTCATCTTGACCAGGTGGTCCAGGAGGACCTGGGGGTCCTCTAACGCTTTCTCCTTTGTCTCCTTTATCGCCTTTGTCACCCTTCGGTCCTTTATCTAAGAAATTTAAGAACAACGTGTTATGAATCAAAGATCTGAATGAAAGATAAAATATATCCGTTCCTTTCGTCTATCGTAAGCTACCTGTGAAAAAATATTTGAACAAGCATTCTTGTTTGTCGATCAATACGCTCGACAAAATCAACTAGTTCTCGGTACTGATATTTATTTAATCATAATATTTAACAAAGCCAAACGTAACGAAATAAAAGCACCATGCAGTCTGAAATTTGAAGGAAATTTCCAAAGAATTTTAGGTCCAATTTTAAAATACTTACAACCGTCTAAATTCAGTGTATTTTCAAAATAAATGTCGAGTAGATGTTTTACTTCAACTGAATTAGAGAAACTTATAGATCGTTTGAAAACTACGTGAATGATATTTGAGAAACACGTTGATTCGATCATTCTCTGATTGTGAGGATATTTTCGATGGATGCTCACAAGGAGGCGATCGGTGATCAAAGAAAACTCTCGTTTAATGGAATTTCGAACGTCGCCGCCAGCAGTCAGGGTATTTCTTATCTGTGATCTTATGATTAAATAAACTCGCAAATTCCTCGCGATTACTCACAGTCCGGATTGGGAGGAGGGGGTGGATTGATGAATGGCGGTGGATTGCTTTCCTCGCCTCTGTCTTCGTCATCGTCTCGTCCGATCTGAAAACGGATGGTAAGAAGAAACGTTGAATAAGAACACTAACCGTGATTTATATGTCGTTATATGGTAAAAGAAACGAAAAAAAAGAGGCGGAGAGAACGCCAAAGAAGAAAGAGAAAAAAAAAAAGAAAACGAACAGCGTAAAAGTTTCATCGCTTATGGGTGGGCGTGATTGATTGCACGTTGCGTTGCGTCGATCTGTTCGCGATGGGAAAAGCAGAGAAATTACTCCATCCTTAGCGATTTGTTATCGAGCATGTAGTTAATACACCGCGTGGGAAAGCATACGTTAACAAACGCGCAAAAGAAGTAACTCGAAAAGTATTATTTAAATATTAATGAAGCATGGCTGTCAAGAGTGTATTCAGTTTTCTGTCTTACAATTACTAAATATCGTGCTGCTTTTCAAGATTCCACATTCAGAAGATAACAAGTAGATATATAAGTTATCTGCAGATGTGTGGATACATACACATTTTTATTTTTTCAAGTAATTTTCGTATCACGACACTTCACGATACAACGTTTCTAAAAGTTTCTATAACCTTGCGAGAAAAAGATTTAAAATACGCGAATGGTGTAGCCTGGCTGAAACATTTCAATTTTCTTTACTGAAAGCTTTTTTCTGTAACGGAGTTTCGGAAAAAGGATTATATTTTTAAATTGTAATTATACAGTGGAAGGGAATTTAAAGATTTTGAGAAGTGGAAGGGAAAGAGTGTTGTAAAAAAAAAGCTCTCGATTTAGAAAAGCTATTTTAATACACGAAAATACGCACGATTTTTCATCGAGAATGATCTATTGGCATCGCGCAGTTATAGTTTCTATCGAGTGTCTTCTTTAGAGATTAATTAGAGCGTTCAAAATTGAAGGATCAATTTTTCGAGTGAAATCTTTTTTTTTCTTTTTGCTCTCGAAAAATGAATGATATCGCACGAGAGGGGGGGGGATGGTGATTAATGAACTTCCGGTTAAACCAAGCGGAACGGTTAGCACATATTTGTCCTAAGTACTTTCCGATAATTATTAGCAACGATGTAGATTTATCGAGCCGAACCGCACTTTGACAGTTATTTATCGTTGATGTTTCAGTTGATGTATCTCAAAATTCTCTTTGTTTAAATATTGATTTGTTTACGCGATGCTGCCGTTTGAATATTTTTCTATTTTAAACAATGTGTTCACGTAAATTATCGGACATTTAAAATTATTCTGATTACGACCAATTTTTTTATTTTCTTTCTACTTTTTTTTTTTATATTCTTTTCTTCCTAAGGAAAGATTGATCTCATCAGAAATCATTAAGATTTTTGATAAAATATGCAAAAGTTTTATGTATTTTCTTTTTGTTAAATTATAATCTATTCTAAGAATTTTTTAATTCTTCAATTCTAGAAATAATTTGAAATAATGGAGCTAGTCAGTCACATGAAAATTATTTTGATCAAATACCTATAAATATTTCGATATATTGTTAATTCCATCAAAGCGAACGAATCATAATGAAAAAAAAAAAAAATATTACGTCAAACAGACATTTACATTATAAAAATATAGTGAAGCTAACATTATCTCGGTGACTGTAATTTACAAAATTGGCATCCAGAATTTTTTGACAAAACTGACAAAGGCAAAAGATTGAAAAATTACGTCCTAAGACACTCGTCGTGGAACCGAAAGTGGTTGCAAAATTTCAAATGTTTAAAGAAACGACGCATTGCGGCTGCTTCTTCGCTTCTTTAAGAAGATAAACGTGATTAAATTCGATTCTTCCTGCTTTTGCATCATTTTCTGCTTTGCATCACCCCTCTGNATTATAAAAATATAGTGAAGCTAACATTATCTCGGTGACTGTAATTTACAAAATTGGCATCCAGAATTTTTTGACAAAACTGACAAAGGCAAAAGATTGAAAAATTACGTCCTAAGACACTCGTCGTGGGACCGAAAGTGGTTGCAAAATTTCAAATGTTTAAAGAAACGACGCATTGCGGCTGCTTCTTCGCTTCTTTAAGAAGATAAACGTGATTAAATTCGATTCTTCCTGCTTTTGCATCATTTTCTGCTTTGCATCACCCCTCTGTCCCTTCGCGATGCAGACCACGTTTTTCTAATTCACGGATGATGGAACTGTCGTGATACTTTTTTATGTTTGTCCCATTTGGAATTGCTCGCCGTTGTAAAAACTGGAAAACAGTAGGCAAACCGGATCGGTTTGTAGGTCGACGCATATACGGTCCCACGGATTTGGAATCTCCCGCGGGAAATATAATGCAACAACATCTTCCACGTTTACGATCACTGGGATCTTTTAAATGACGCTTTACAGTGGCATTAAACCACGTTCCACGATTTTCTATAAAATCTTTATTTGGCCGACGGAATTGCCTTTCGTCGCGTATAAACGACGAAAAATTTCCAATCGAATTATCGTCTTCTTCGACGAGGATCAGTGGTTACGCATTGCATTTCGTATTGCGGTCCACGTGGAACAAATATGAAAATACACGACGATGTTTGTAAGAACATATCTGAAATATTGCACGTGATATTTTTCTTTGAAACGTCGTTGCATTTTACGAAGTCAACGTATCGTTGTTCTACGAACAGAACTGTCTCTGTAAAGCAAATTTACTTTTTATTGCTTGCAGCGATATTATCATTGTATCACTGTATCATTGAGATCATTAGCAAGTTAGTTGTAGCAGTTTTTACGAAGGATCGGCTATTCGAAAGAATTTTCCCGACAAAGAATTGCTTAATTGGAATTTTTCAGATTGTCTTTCTCACAGAAGAAGTGAGTTCATCAAGCTCTAAGTTAGTAATGGAAAATTTATGGAGTAATTCCCACACATTACGAAAGAAATGTCATTTTCCCTCGAGAAGCACGAGTTCATTAATTTTTGCGCGATTTGTCTTGATTTTTGAAATTACAAACTGATTGTATGAGAACGTATATTACAAGACATCTTCGTTTGGACAAAGACTGTAATTAAAAATACCAATAACTGCGATAAATTGAAATAACGTTGCTTCACGGAGAGTTAAATTTGATTTGAGTCTAATTCTATCCCACGGAATTATACAATTTGGCAGCTCCTTCGAATCTGGATTGTAGATTAAATCCCGAGACAGATGGGAACCGCAATTTCTTTTTGAATTTAATTAAGCAGCTGCTTAAGACAGTCAAAACCAAAAAATACTCTTTCTGATGCTTTCCTCAACACCTTTACATTTCGTTCTATCAATTCATCGTCTGTATCGTTATCACGAGAAATATATTTGCTTCATTTCTTTCAGAGAGAGATTCAATGGTTCGTTTGTCGATCGACAAAGAATGAAATTATTTGGTTAAAAATTAACATTTTAATCGGATCGATAGGTATCTAAGTCACGAGTTCGAGGCAATTTGTAATTCATGTCTTTCCACGTATACACGGGAAGACAAATTTACATTTCGTGCTGCCGGTACGCACAAGTAAAAGCACGCACGCAAATATTCACTTAGACAGAGTATATTTTGTACGAACTTTATTTACCGATTAAATACACCTATACTTGGATTACAGTTTACGCACATCTGTTAAGTGAATAACGAAACAATTAACAAATGGATGTGTCGAGTTATAGAACAAAATGCATGAAACTAAATGAAATCCTCGCTTACTTTACACAGAACATTTCAGCTTCAGTTATGAATATGGATATGAACAATTGCAATTCGCTGGAACAGTTTTCATTTTTTATAGTAGTCAATTTCTTATTGATCGTATGAAAGGGAACAGGCCTATTAATAGTGAATTAGAAAGAAGGTGGAAAAAGATTCATTTCTGTCATTAAATATCAAGTCATGAAATACACGTGATAAATTCACGCAACAATTCGACTGGCAAAATTTTCCAGGAAGTTAGTTTCAATTAGAAAATGATTAATTTACTCAATTATCGGCGATCAAACGATTCGTCTTCTTTTTTGCAATTTAGAATAGAAGTTCGTATGTATTTTTTTGCTACTAAAAAAAAAAAGGAGTGAAACGGTCTCTCTGTATCTCTGACTATATAAATTGCGCAAAGGACTTGTTATTTCAATATTAATAACTTTTGGCGAACCGACGACGTTAGCTCTGTATTTTAATTGTCTCCTTGACACTTTCGCGTTACCAAATTCTTGCATAAAAGCACGGGATAGGATTCTCTGATAGACAGATTCCTGGAACAACGGGGGCAGAAAAACATGTAGATAGAGAATGAAGTTTCATCAGTGGGCGCGCACAGACACACGCGTCGTTGAAACAACATCGACTCGGGGGCACACGTGAAACCGATGGCCGATTGCAATAACACATAGCGCACGCCGAACAACGAGAACAGTTGTTCCAGTGAATTCGTTCACTCGGTATACGTACATCCTGATCAGCTGCAGCATGCACGGCTGCGTCTTTGCATCGCCGTTCCGGGAGCTTTTCTTCTGAAGTAGGATTTCACGGGTGAAATAAATTCCTCCGGCTTCCTTTTTCCTACTCTACTTTCTTTTTTTTCCCTTCTCTTTCCCTTCTTCTTCCCTCGCCTCCACCCCTTTCCTCCCGTTTTGTTCGTTCGACGAGCAGTCGACAAGGATAGGAAGTACGAACGAATTTTCCGGACGGCTCGGTTGACGCGGCTGTTCCGTGTTCAGAGGAAACTCGCGTCAGAAAGTCGGAAGGAAGTATTCTTAATTATTTTCGTTCGATCGAGCTCGAGTATTAATCCTGTCTTTGTTTCTGCAGGAAACGGGGGGGCTTTACGCAAGGATTGCAATAAATGCCGAGTGCAGAGAGAATGGAATTAGATTTGTACTCTACGTGAAATTTCTACTGTTGCAAAAGCCTTTGTTTGTGCAAAGACTTGCAGTAGAATTGTTCGTAATTACTCGTGGGATAAGAGAAATGTATCTAGGTGTTTCACGTGGTTGGAATGTGGAACACCCACAAGTAGAAGAGTCAGCCACTGATCAGACTTCATGCGTATGTACTATACACAGTTGACGTTCTATTAGTTTTCTCAAGAGTTGACAATATTATTGACAATGTAGATGAAATCTATTGTCTTCATTGATTTTATTATCGTTAAGTTATTGAAACAAACGTACTGGTACAATCTTGTTTCAGTTATTTTAGTATGTATAAATACTTTAATATCTTGACGAATATATAAGTAGATTGCAAATTCATATTTTTATGAGTTTAGTCGAAGAAATATAAAACTAACAAAGCCCGAAAGAAAAGGAAAAAAAGAAAGTCAAAGAAATCTAGAATTTACCTAGCTTTGTAAAATACTGGAACGAAAAGATTACGTTGGAAATTTCATACATTTTTATGTATCATGTACATTTGCACTTGTTGAAATTGTCTAAAAATTCACGACCTAGTTATATACAAAGAATAATAAAATTATCTCAGGAACAGAGTCTGAAAAAACAGTGTTTTCACACAGCATGAATAATCGTAAAAGAATATATATATATTTCATCATAAAAAAATATATATATATATATATATATGTCTTGTGTGTTTTAATGTATTATAAAATTCTCGGGATATAACAATGGACCAGGAAGAAGGTTTCGGACGAAATCACAAAAGGATTCTGTGCCACACTTCGTTAAATTTAGGTAAAGTATACAAAGTGTTGGCCTTTCAACTTTAATTTAAACGAAGCAGGCGGAAAGTAGTGCGGCAAAGCCAAATCTAGCGAGGAATTGTGTACCGCGGTTCCCCTTTTACGGAAGAATTGTTTGTGGCTGCACTGTGGCGTAGCATATTGCTGGCTGCGAAGATAAGGGTGAAAGCGTGTTTATATTTGCTGACCGGTGTGTGTGTAATAAAGATGATCGTAAATCGTTGAGAATCTGTTAGATACAAGTGCTTGAAACGCCATGAATTTTAACGAGATCTATTGCGTCCGAACGAAATCGGACGGATGAATAACTTCAGAAATATCAGAAACTTTCTTTGGCAGATAATTTATAATTATCGTTTTCGAATTCGAGCTCGTCAATTAATTTTGTAATAAATAAGTTTCCTGTACGAAAATGAAATTCACTAGATTATCCGTAAATATTCCAAAAGCGTCAATTATTTTACATATATTTTTAAATTAATTGACAGAAAATCGTATCACCACATCGTGCAACAGTAATGATGAAGATAAAAACGTTTAACATTAATTTTTATAAAAGTATTATATATTTCTTGAGAAAAGAAACGTTAGCTATATGTAAAGCGTAGTTGATGTCTGATCAATGACTGACGTTTCTACTGGGATTTTTCTAATTCTTCGCATCTCCAGGGATGAAACATCCAAAATACATTTCCCTCTTATCTTGCGAATAATTACGAGGAAATTACAGGGCTCTAGGCTCCTGTTTTAATTAACTTTGACTTCGAAGTTCACTGTCGTTTAAATCCACTCGACCGGAATCCAGAAGAGTCTTTTTAACAAACGTCCGCTCGTTGCTACCCAACATCGCGCAAGATCAGACCTAATGCATCCTCCACTGTGGCTAACAGGACGAATCAAAGTCAATTCTAGTTCGTAAGTTTAACTTCGACGGAGCTAGATCACCTCGTCTAATTGCCAACGTGGATGGTTAGAGGTGGCAGAAGTTCAAAGTTCATCTTCGATCGTACCTTTTTAGCATACTTCTCTCTTTTCCCCTCATTAACATCTTCCTATGTTTTTCTAACATCTTACAATCTCTATCTCTGATACGCTCTATTTAATTTAAACTCTTCCATTTCAAATTAATTTTTTAGATTTTTTTTCGTCATACATCCTTGCACATTTCTCGATAAATCTCTCTATACTTTACAATCTTCTGACACACTCTGTTCAATCAAAATTGAAATTCTTTAATTTTAATTTTCTGCCTCAATGCCTTTCCACGCCAATTGATATTATTAGTTTNAATACAGCGTATAATTAATTAACAAGATATTAACGATAATAGAAAATTATAAATAGATCTGAAATCATAACTGATGGTTTATTTATTTAAACGAACAGACATCGAATCTCACAAATGAGTTATGTAATTAACATCGGAATAAACGTTTACATAATTGAAATACCCCTTTGTATCGTGCCCAGCGACCGTGTCTTTAATGCAAAATCAATTCTCCAATTAAACTTCATCTCCCAACAGACAACTTAAAAAGCAACGGATTAAAATGTCTATGTTTCGTCTAAAAAGTTTTAAATTAATTTTTTTCCTACCTGCATTTCGAAACAATTGCAAGGAGCAAATATTCTCGTGTTCGCGGTTCCCAACAGACAACTTAAAAAGCAACGGATTAAAATGTCTATGTTTCGTCTAAAAAGTTTTAAATTAATTTTTTTCCTACCTGCATTTCGAAACAATTGCAAGGAGCAAATATTCTCGTGTTCGCGGTGTATGATAAAAATTCGTCAGGAGACACTTTGTTCGATGACACGTTAATATCCTGAATTGATAAATATCACCACATATCGATAAACGACCACATTCGATAAATCACGATTAAAACACACAAGTCGACCTACCGTCGAGAAGAATGCGCGAGGCGCTTATGGCCGCCCATGAAAAGTAAGTTTCTACTCACGTGTTTGATGGCAGTGTAGCCGGTGATCTGTTGAAGCTTGCTGCTGACCATCTTCGTCCCCGGTTTCGTCGGTTTCTCGCTCTTGTGCCATATACCGATCACGCCCGTGATTATCAACGCCACCAGCGTTAGAATACCGATCAACAACGACAGAGTCACGATTTTGCTACGGGGCGATATTACCATTGCCATTTTTCCGTGTCTTTCGGACTCTCTCCCCTCCCTTGGCTATCCTTCTCGGTCACCAACACTTTGCCAACACCGAGCCGGTCGCAATTATCGAATCTTCTTTCAACGAACAGTCTCCAACTTCTGGTTGCACAACCAGATGGGAAACGATCAATCAATCAATAACTTGGATTAACATCAATATATCATTCATGTATACATATATATCTAGGTATATGAATATATTTATATATATATCTCTTTCTCTCTCTCTCTCTCTTTGTTTCTCTTTTGTTGGGGGGATAGGAGCAGGGACTCTAACTAGAAATATTCCTCTGACACGGCCACGTAATCAACCGGCGGCGCGCCGTCAACGATTTTCAACTAAGGCTCACGACTGTTATTATAACTTTATCACGTCCTCGTACTCGAATATCGACGAGGTGTCAGCCGAGTCCTCGTGGACCCTCCTTAAAGTCATCTGGCAGAGAGTGTGACTCGGTCCCCCTGGCTCGATTTTCCAAGATCGATCGCACGATCTCGCACAGCCTCGCCGTGTCTGACCACCGACGCCACTTCCAGCGTTTCAAATTTCTCTGGCCAGGACGACTCCTCTTTCGGTTTGCCCTGTTTCGACGCTCGATCCGTACGTTCCTTCGATTCAGCTTCCGCTCGAAGAATTCTCTCAGCGGGATCCTCCTCCGTCGACAAGAGAGATCGCCGAGAGGACTCTCTCGTTCGTCCGCTCGTCCCGTTTCAACCGGTCGGAGTGCGTTTAGCAGGTACTCGTCAACCTGCTCGTCTCGCACTTTCCCCAAGGTTGACTTTCGCTCGATCTCGATCTCGATCTCG
>NIPQ01091041.1:13559-26635 GCA_002806875.1 Lepidotrigona ventralis hoosana | reverse complement strand
AGAAACAACGATCGACCGAGTTAGAATATAAACGAAGCACGATAACACTTCTGTCAACAAGACTTTGCCAGCTCGAGGAATTCCTAAGGGATGCTCGAAGGAATTCCTCGATCGACCGTGCAAGCTCATTGGTGACACTTCACTCAAAGGACATTGTCGTCCCTTTGCGTCGTGCAAACACAATATGATTTCGGTGATGGAAACCTCTTTTCAACACGAAAATGTAGACGCAGAGACATTAGCCAAAAACGACCGATTCGGTTCACTCTTTCGACTATACGTGCTAAAATTTTTATCAGTTTGTGATATTAAACGAAATTTGGCAGTACACAATACGAACTCTAAAACATGGAATTACTGGTAGGAGCTGGTAATTTATAATACGTTGAGTTACTAAACTTTTAGGTAATTGATTTTACTTTGTATTTTTCTCTCTGTTAAAGATTAATAATAAAATAAAATAAAATTTAAAAAATCCAAAATTTACTCTGACAACAAATGTCCGATGATTAATTACGCCAATCCAAATATTAAAGAATAACCAAATATTAAAGAATATTGTTCTTGTAATAATATTGGTAATATTGGTACATATTTTTCGTAAATATTGATATTAGTACAAATGATATTAATATTAAAAATATTTCGAGTACCATTTTTTAATAAATGCCGAATTAGTCGTTATAGATCGTGGCGAGATACATCGATCGTATGACATAGAACATTTAGACAGTTACAATGGCAGTGTCATTAGCTTTAATAAGTGCATTTATGAATCTAGTTACTTACCAACAATGATGGCCAATACGATTAGTGCGATGACGCCCATGATGATCATCATCTAGAAATAAGGTAACAGAAATGGGGTATTAAATTTGACGAAAATCTCCATAGGATTATATTAATAACGGGGGATTCGTTACCTTCAAATTTTGTAGCCAGAACTTCCTCTTCAGTTTTCCTGCTTGTTGTTCAAACTGTGACGCTCCTTGCTGAAGTGCGTCTAAAAAAACAAATTATTTCGATGAAATTACACGAGTTTTGTGAACTTTCAGAAAGTTTCGGCTATTTATGGGATAATCAATTTCGCAAAAAATTCGTGAAATCCTCGTAAGTGTTGGCAGGAAATTGTTTGAATGTGAAGAGCCACGGACGTCGAACTTTTATGGAAATTACTGAAATTTAAAGAAATTTAGGATTTAAAAATACTTAAAGAGTTGTTAATACTAGTAATCTGTATTACGAGAAATATCTGTTCTTTGTATCATGAGAAATTTCATTTCTATTTTCTTATTCACATACCGCTTAATAAATATAAAATTTAAAACACAGGTTTCAAAGGTATAAAATCTTCTTTTCTACTAAATATTTTTCCTCAAAGCAAAGTAAATATTCGTATAACTTGAAACCAATAAATGTGAATCTCCACTGACAATGAATTTATAATTGTTAAAATAAATTACGTATAAATAATAAAATACATAGAGATAATAACTAATAAAAGATATATGCATATGGCGCTAAAAAATACGTAAAAAGACATTGACGTATCGCTATATAACTTCAAAGTTACACGGATGTTATAGAGGTGTTTGTAAAACATTCAGTGAATTTCCAAGTAATTCTCCAACTTTCTAACATCATCTTTGAATTATTCAAAAAGTCGTGCAAGACCAGTGAAAAGTTCAGCTAACGATCAAGCTGCGTGCAGTGAAAAAGATCGACGATGGTCAGCCCCGTGACACGGCATCGATTCGAGAGCGTTACAGTAATCGATATCAACGTAGAGTGAGACGCGCAGGGTCGAACTACTTTAGTGCCGCGACGAGAATGAATGGAGAGAATATCCTTCGAGCAAACGTAGCGAACAACTCGTCCTTCGGTTTAATCCGTCGCTTTGTACGCTCGTAATCGCGCTACGTGTATATTCCTACTTTCCCCATTTAACCATTATGACATTCCTCCTGTGAAAACTTTCGTTGTATATCGGCAATGATGCATCTAGGTATAAAACGCGAACTGCAGACACAGAGGACGTCACGTGTCTCTCGTTTAGTCACCGTTCCTTGTTTTCCTCTTTCATGGTCCGCCGTCACTCGATATTTAAACTTTTTAAATTTTCACGCGAGTATAAAGTGTCTCCTGCCTCTCGTTTTTTTTTCTCTTGTTTTAAAGTGCAATTTGTTTTTCATTTAACTGTACTTAACAAGCTGCCTTGTATAATCGCGAATTCTTGTGCACTTAGATATGTGATTTAAAGATGCAGACAAATGCATATAAAATACCCAAGGTATTTCTTATAATGTTTATTTAAATTTTATCCTCTTAGTTACATTTATAAAAATACAAGTATAAAAAAGTATAAAAAAGTCTATCTGTTAACCTGTCTAAGGTTCGAACTCTTATTTACTTTAGATAGCAAAAGATTCTGTTCCTTTAAAATTCGAAATGTGAAAAGTCTGTCTAGTAAGTTGTTCTTCGGATGATTGGAAAATTCAATCAGTCATTAACTGGAACTTCATATCAACAAGACGGAGAGCATTCTACCGCATTCTCTGTTATTAAGAAATGAATTTAACAGGTAAGAAGTAAGGGAGAGATAGAGTTTGGATCTTACCTGCTCGATCATCGAGCTCAGACAGCTTTTGATCACGTTCCAACACTTTTTCAACATTCGTTTTCATAATGTCGACGACCTCGTCCACCTGCGCCTGCGTCGCCTGCAATCGTTTCTGCGAGGCAATCTGCTGAGGTGTCCTGGGACCTCCGACGATTCCATCGGAACCCGCACCTGCACCCGCAGCAGCATCCGGTGCTAAACCGCCTTCGGTGGCCCTGAAATACACATCAATTTCCCTCATTTTTCATTCTGTCCCTCTAGCCGAACAACCTTCATCATTTAGTATCTATCCGATCTAAAGTGGCTATAAATCCTCCTCATTTCTTTCTTTTTTTTTTTTCTCACTTTCGAAAGATAGAATCCCGCATCAAATCAAGTACATTTATTTATTACTAGACTACAGATTTCGATGTATTTCTGCAAGTACAGAAAAGTGAAAACATGAAACAATATTTGTCACGTAAAAATAATCTTCTTAAAATAACCTTTTAAGTATCTTTCTTTAAAAATCAATTTATATTAAAATCCGATTGAAGTCTACTTATTAGCCTAATAGAGTAGAGTTTCCTATTTCTCTTACTATCTAATTGTTCTTCGTACATCCATAATCTGTTTTGTCCAGAGTATCTATTAAATTTCATACATTTCGTCAACTAAGAAATTTCCTCCGCCAGTGTTATCCTCCTTGGTATTCCTTCGAAGGAGGTATCGAGGGAAAGAAGAATATTTGAAACACATTCCCGATGGAAGGAAATTTCAAAGTCTCATTATCATTGGCGAGTTAAATTCTCGGGGGAGGAAATTGAATGGCAGATAGAGGAAGTAATGCACACGTTGGAAGATTAAGGGCGAGTGGGAATCTCAAAGTGTCTAGACCGGTTTTCGCGAGATAAGCGCTCTTTGAAAGAGGATCCAGTCTCGGAAATAACTAATCTGATACTCTTTCTTTTCTGTTTCTTACCCCCTTTTTTTNGTTTATAATTTTACAAAATTCGCAGTAGCGCATTTTAGAAATTTGAACGATTTTTCGCAGTATGTTTAAACGAAGAGCTTTCTTTATTATATTGCAAACTTTTTATTCCTTGTATTCTAATTTCTTTGGTGCAAGTTTTATATTTCTATTGTCGATGGTTTCTAGTTAATTAAAGTTAATTAAAGACAATTGAATATACTAGACATTAAAACAGAAACAGTTATAATTAAGTAGCTTAATGTCACGAGCTTGCCTAAAGAAAGCGAAATGTATTTTAAAAAAATTGGAATGAAAATATTTTCTACAAATATAAAATCTAAAATATGTTGTAGCGAAATACAGATGAAAATAATAAACAACGTGTTTTGGTAAACACGTTTTGCCTAGACCTGTTGTTCCAGCGATGTTCTACAGCTTGTCTGACTTCGTCTGGGACGATCTACTTGCAGCCAGACATTCCATATGCGCCGGAAAAACGGGCCTTTTCTATTTCGTTAAAGTCGTAGAACATTGCTGTAAATGTGCTCTTCATTGATTATCTAAATATAGAAACTACGAACAGTACGAGCGTACAGTCCGTTGTGTTTCGCGATTGATTGCTACCAGTATGTGTGTGCTCCTAATTAAATTTCGCGATTTTGCCAATTATCACGAACATATGTGATACCGATCGATTTCCAAAGTATCGTTGCTATGAAATTATCATCAAATTCTTAAGAATCCGTCGATAGAAACCTACGTTCCATAGAAATATGTAGAAAAAGTTTCCAGGAGAAATAAAAGATTTAGAGTTAAACTCGAAGAGAAAAATTTAACAAAATTGCGAATTTCGAGAAAAAGTTACAGTGGACAAAGATGGTGGGGGAAATTACATCGAACGATAATAGTAGAGTCAGTAAGTTGTAAATTTGGGGGAAAGTTTCCATAGAAGTCGCGAATTTTCGAAATCTAGAATACGAAAACGATGGAAAAACCAGGTTAAACGATAGCAGTATAATCGTAAGTTGCCTCCGTTCGTTTTTGATGCTCGTAAACTTCGATCGTAAAGAAGAAAGGCACGAGATCGAATCGCAGAATTCAATGACCGCAATTCCACTATTGAAAAGGAATCGCCCCTGTGCTCTGCTTTAAGCTTTGCTGCACTTTATTGGAAATTCTGGCTTGCGTTGCCAACAAGCTGTGCAAGGGGATCGATTGGCGACACCAGGTCTAGGAAATTGCGTCTTAAAATCCATCTTGTAACAATTGAATTCGAACAAATACGTATCCACCGAATTACGTTCAACTTTACGTCGAATGAAATTTAATTTGTCAATTTTAATATAACATTCAAACAACGATCGAGATAGGATTGCGAATACGAAAAAAGGCTCGCTCGTTCGTCTAAATCATCGAAAAATTCGAAGATTCTTCAGGATAAATCAAACGTTTTCTCTTTTGATCGGGCGAAAATCGACAAAGATTTGCAGAACGAAAGATTTGCATCTCTACGCTGAGGTATTTATCGATTTCGTCACGTCGATTTTATCCGACAGGCCTCGACGGCAATTTGTCGAGTCTAGAAATTCCATGTTCCCGTCCGCGAGAGTGTTATAGATTCGCGGTGTGCCTCGATATAGACTCGCTCGCAGGGATTCACCAGCTCGCCACGAATTTCTCGAACCTTGCCTTTACTCGAACGTGACGTGAGCACACTCCTCTACGAGCACACGATCGTTCGGAATTTCCGCGGAAATCGTGAAGATTTCTACTCACATGTTGTTCGTCGGTCGCTGTTGGTTTCTTGAACTAGAGCTATCCGCTGACTTGCCAACCTCGTCAGATCACCGCGTACTTTTCACGAGCGACTGTCACCGACTACACGGCCGCGGTATTGATAAAATTTCCAGCGGTACCGCCGCGCCGTCGCTTCACCGTTATCTCGACTACCCTCGAACAATTTGAATCGTGCCCACCGTGTTCTCGGTTTTAACCATCGTGCACGCTCGATTTCTTTCCACCGATTGTCAGATCGATTGAAAAATTCGTCGAATCGGACGGTGCACGAGGTACATTCGCTGGAATATTGATATAAAGGAAATTTTCGTTTTGCTGATTAGGGGACGAGGATCGATGTATCGAACGGGCAAGTTCGAGTTGCGGCTCGGAACAGTGAGTAACGCGCGTGCGTAGATATTTCCAGTCAATAAAGGCGAGCCCGACGCAACCCTCATGCGCAAACACACCCTGAATGTAAATCAGGAACGTCAGCGTGGCTCTCGAAGGCCCGGGCCCTTCTGCCTCGAAAATAGGCCAACGACCGACACTGTCAGCATCCTTGTTTCGTACCTTCGATACTTATTCACGTCGCTCCGCGATCGAGTAAAACTTGAATATTTATAAGATAGTAGAAACGTCAAGGTTTCGTCGAGGTCTCGTTCGACGATTTCAACGATTTCGTCTTCCGCGTTAGAATTGGAGAAATTTTTGTTTCGCGCATACAGCTAAGAGAGTTCGGCAAGTTCGTACGATCCTGGTAACGCGATGAGAACACGCGCACGAGCATCCGCAAGATCCGTGCTTTATTTATGCCCTCGTTACGATTTTTGTCGCGAGGCGAAGATGGTCGTCGTGAATTTCGCTTTGTAAGAATATCGTCGAATGAACGCGGAGGAAGCTGCACGATGAATCATCCGTTTGGTGAGTTTTTAAAACGTGTATTTCACGAGATTGAGAAAGATTAACAATTGCGAAATTCGATACTACTGTTTTTTCATTAATCCGAATGCAAGTTGTTACTCGTCAAGGTTCTTTTTAACAGCTAGACAAATATAATCCGCTATAATATTTAAATATTGGTGGATTTGTAATTATATACTTCAACAATTTCAAAATTTTATTCTGTGAACTTTGGTCTATAAAAGAAAAAAAAATTACGTGTTTTTTATATTATTTATTAAAACAGGTAAAAATATTTTTCATCGTAAGAGAATTAAAGTATCGTTACAATTTTAGAAAATAAAGTAGAATAGAAGGTATGTATCAAGGATTTCGAGTGTATTCATGATGTACATAATTGAATCGAGATGGCAGCATGTACACAATTTGAATTTAAAGTCCATGTCACTGTAAATTTGGCAATGAATGTGAGAGAATGCCCGTATCTCCCGAATGATTGTATCTCGTAATATTAGCTTATGAATTGAAGATTAGATTAGAAAAAGTACTTAGTCGTTTGTTGCATTTGACGGATCTTTTCATAATAAACATGACGTCATGAGTATCGCCATCTTTATCGTATGTCACGCACAATTGTAAAGTGTACTCGTCATCGAAGTAGAATTTTTGGGGATAACTGTAATTATCTTTGAACAACTCGCATCCTTGTCAAGGTCTTCATAAATCTTTCATTTTCGAGTAAGTTGTCGTTATTTTCTTGTTTACACTTTGCAAAGCAACATAAATCAATTTATATTTAGTGAAGTCGTATCGCATAACTGTAACCACAAGCACATATTTTAGTGTACTGTATTGTTAAGTACGGTTAATTTAATAACGATCTTACATTTATATCGTGTTCATTAAAAACCGTAACGTATTCTACAAAATTATACTCGAATAATGTCGCTTGTTTAAATGTCTCGCGAATTTTGAGGTTATGGGTGTGTTCAACAGTTGGTACATGTTGTTACACTTTACCAAAAGTTATAATATCAAAATCTGATGTAAAGTAACAACCGGAACTGATGTTAGTTTGAATTTGCATTTACAATTTATTATATGTGATTTCTTTGGTTTGATTTCAGAATGGAAGGCAGTGGTAATTCGAGAGATGGAGAAGCGGGTGGTCCACGGAGTTCGCAACCAGCTTCAACCAAAAAGCTGCAACAAACACAAGCAACAGTTGATGAGGTGGTGGGGATAATGAAAGTTAACGTGGAGAAAGTATTGGAAAGAGATCAAAAGTTGTCTGAATTGGAGAATCGTGCTGACGCTTTGCAACAGGGAGCGACTCAGTTTGAACAACAAGCAGGGAAACTGAAAAGGAAATACTGGTGGAAAAATCTCAAAATGATGATCATCATTGGTATTATATGCGTGCTCATTCTTATTATCATCATCGGTAAGTGATATTTATAAAAAATATATATATATATACATATAAATAGTTGTATTGAATTATAGATTTAAACGGATATATTTTAATGTTTGCAATAGTTTCAACCGTATCAGGTTCATCGAGTTCTGACAATCCCTCTAAGTGATCGCATTATATCGAATGGGATATAATGCTCTGGAATTGTTAATTTATGTCTAACAGTCAAAGTTAATTCAGGCAGAGTAAGTGGTAAGCGCACACAAAATTAGAGATAATATATGATGGTTGTAAAAACACATGATTCACATGATTCTGTCCAAACGAATTGCGATCCAATTAATATGGAAAAAAAGGGTGAAAAAGGAAAAGAAATACATATATGTATATTTTTGAGACTTAAACTTATTCAAACGCACAATTTATTAGACTAATTACAGTATTAACAATGGGTGGCCTTCCTGTAAATCTGTGAACGGACAATACATTTCATAATGTTATCTTGTTACGATGCTTATTGT
This sequence comes from Lepidotrigona ventralis hoosana, assembly GCA_002806875.1. Lineage (NCBI taxonomy): Eukaryota > Metazoa > Arthropoda > Insecta > Hymenoptera > Apidae > Lepidotrigona > Lepidotrigona ventralis. The sequence goes on along the minus strand of NIPQ01091041.1, from coordinate 18,446 downwards.
ACATTTATTATCGATATATAATATATAATATAACGTTTATACTTTTTTCCATCGGACTTAATATAATTCAGGCTTCTGTTTCGCCTTTGCTCCTCTCCAAACATCAACGTCCAACGATCCCATGCGCAATTTCTACATGTCTATAGTTCAAACACAGTGGTGCCAAACGATAGAAAAAAGATTTGATCATACAGTCAGTGCGACCATTCGGCTGCGAAGCTCATCGCGATTATGTACCTAGAACGTTCGCGCTCATTAATATTCATGTACTGACGTTCTCCTGCGAATACCGTCATGCTTCTTAACACCAAAGTGACATCAATACCGTCGAATTCGGTGAAGCTCGATTCAATCGTCAGAATCGTTCCGTATCGGAAACGTAGAAGAAAGTTCACAAACTTTCCTGCTCCTGTCACCCGTATCTTCTTATCGTATTACGTATTAAATTGAAACTCGTATTACGTGTTCAAATTGAAACTGATAATAAATCACGTTTACACCTCACTACATTATGTACGTAGGCAACAAACACATCTGCGTACTTGTTTACTCGATCGATGATCCAACTAGACGCTTTTGCCCGTTTGATCAAAATATCACGAATGATTAGTGCATGGTCGATGGCTAATTATCGAGGAGGTGAGGTATTTATTCGAATGGTGTAGCGCTTATATGCACCTTGAGAATAGAGAGGAGGCAATGCATGAGTCGATGGTCAAGGTGTCTGATGTCTGTGGTCGCGATCGAAGGACGATTTAACGGGACAATAGAGCAAAATGGTCAGTTACGCGTGCCATTTTTCTTTCTTCCTCTGTCGTTCTATTCTACTCATGAACGTAAATAATACTTTGTAAACAGGTGTTACGAATTTTCTCGGTAAGGATTAACTGAAGTTCGTCATTTCTTCTCTTAGATCCCTTGTCACAAGGGGAAGATACTTCGCGAAGAAGCAACGAGCAGCAGGCAATCTCGGTTAATTTGAATTACATAATTACATCTGTCGGAGAGCGTGCGAGAGACAGATAACATATAATCGTAAGTCTATCGCGTGGGCCGATACGCTGATCGAATTATCTGCTAGAGCTCGCTGGAGATTAGCAATTATATCTAGTCTATCTGATACGTCCGCCATCTCGAGCGGAATCGTTTTTACGAGCGTGTGTCATCACCATCGTCGCGCCCATGCTTGATGAAAACGGCGAAACCACCACGGCTAGTCGAACGATCGTTGACACGCGATAAACGAAGTGTCGAAGTCACGTGTCGAACAGTGTCAACCGACCGGGGCAAGAATACCGATTTTTCCTGTAAAACCGAGGCAGAAATCTCAGCCGTTTCATTCATACACCTATCAGTCGGCTGACGACCGTCCAACCGGACAGTCGCTCGTGAAGCGCGTCTCGTATCAACGATATCGTAGGTCAGACGACCCTCGAGACCCTTCGAATCGTCTCCGTCTCACTGAGAACCATCTCGTACATGCTCACGTCTTGATATCCACTCATCAAACAATAAATTACGAAAACGAGTTTGTCGCGGAACGAGTGAAAGTTTCCGAGGAACATCACACGTTCTTTCATCTTGCACGCGTATTTGTTTATGTCAGCATCGGTGAATTAGTTTTCGTGATTGGCCTGTTTCTCCGATCGTTCGTTGGATCGGTTTCGTAGAAATCGGATTTAAAACTCACGAATCGATTAACTCCGGGAGATCGGCAGGTACGATACTGTTTCATAAGAAAATTAATAGGGACACGAAAGTGAAGCATTATCGTAGAACTTTTTTTAACGACGTTCAGTGGGGGAACTAATTGTTTTTCTTTCTGTATGACTGTTCGGTAGCCGATCTCGACGCGTGTTTCGCAGTTAGTGGCTATCGTGCGTGTGTTTTGGAGCCGCGTTAGCCAGATACGCGACGCCGTTTTTACTCGCGCGTTCGACGCGTTGGAATGTTCGCGATTCAGACAGGATAGACTGCCGATAATAAATCGGGAAATCGGAAGAAGAAGAAGAAGAAGAAGAAGAAGAAGAAGAAGAAGAAGGAAAGAACACGCGTGTGACGAAACCGATAGTTAGCCAGAGTGGTCCGTTGACGATACGTGATCTCGCCGATGCGTCTGTATAATCCCACGCGCAGCTTACTTATCTGTAACTTTATAAATATTGAGAGAGGAGCGGAAACAGTCGAGTGGTATCGTGTTTTGAAACTGGTGTCTACGTACGAAAGGATCGTCGAGTTGGCGAGTCGCGTGGCGGCCGATGCCCGGCTAGAAATGCTCGAAGATCGTCCCGTACTCCAAGACGATAGATGTGTCCAAAGCAGGGATCGTGCTTGATAAGCCGCGGTGACAGGAGGGGAAAAGGACGAGACAAACAACGATTAGTGAAGATTTAGCTTGATCTAACCTCCTTCTGCTCTCCTTTCTCACTCGTTCGTCAGTTTGTCCATTTCGCGTCGCGTTGAGTTTCGAATTCGAATAGTGCACGATTCTGTGATCGAAACTCCAACATGGCATCGTCCGGCATCGAAGAGAACCACGAGTACGGCCTGGGATATCAAAACACGTTGGTAAGTTCATCCTCAGACGACTTCTGTGTCGTTGTATTTTCTTACGTCTTTTAACGCTCGTTCAATGTTTTTCAATGTTTCTGATTACCGTATCAGTGTACTTGTCTCTGTTTGTACGTTTCAATATTAGTGTTCTGATAAAATATTGAAGAACTTACCAATTCTAAGTAAGTTAAATTATTAAATCGTTGGAACGAAAAGAAGAAGTATTCTTTTTCTTTTTTTTTTTAATGCTAGAGCACGCGAATAGCTATACCTCAGTGCAAGCAGTTACCTCAGTGACTGTGTTTTTTTCGAATTATCGAGGGAAAACACGATACAATACGAACAATTAAACGAACGACAAGATTGATCTACGATAAATTATAGACACGGCCGATTATTCTCGTTGGATCGATTTATAATATAAGAGAGTTTAAGCGAAAGCGACGCCAAAGCAAGGGTTGCGAACCTATTTTCATGTTTATTCTTGGCCACGGTGCGCTGCTAGCCGCGAATAGTTCGCTTGCGAGCGCGATTTATGCCTGGGACAGGGACAGATAGACACCACGTGCTTCTCTACTTTCACGCGTGCATTTTCAACACTGCTATCTCTCCGATTCGTTCTCAGCTGATTGTCAGCTGATCAGCACGCCTAAACGGCCAACCTTCGCTAATTCATCGGATCGTGACAGGTACGCACGTTTGTTTGCACAGACTCGTGAATCACGTCAGAAATCTGTGATTTTAATACTCGTCTCTCGATATCGTACTCGTCTTTGTTTCGTGACCTGAAAATCATACGTACAAGTGCTTTTCCATTTCGAGTTTTAAGTTATCTCTTATCAGCAGATTCCGCTTGTTTGTTCTGGTTTCACGGAATTCCTAGGCAACGGTGTCCGTCGTGTAGCCAGTTGTAAACTAGTTGACATAGAGAATTGCATTTCAGATGTGTATGTTTTAGAAAATGAAGGAGGAATTTGACGAAACGATACGTGTAGTAACATTTTGAAATTTCATTACCGCTAAAATATATATGAGACTCAGCTACCGTGATTATGTTGGTCAAGCTTGAAGCAAATCTGAAAAAAAAATATATAGAAATTACAAGATATATATTTAAACAGCTACAATATATATATATATATATATATATATATATATATATATATATATGTATATCAATAATCGTTATTATTCAGTGGGACCATTTTTGACAATTGTTACATGCTTCAGATGACTGCATAGTCCTGTTTTATATCAATCCTTTACTAAACACAAACGTAATTATAATAATCGCTTCTCACTGCAGTGTTAATGAAATGTCGAAATATCTCAAGCTTGAATCGTTGAACATCTCCTTGAAACGTAAATTCTTGTCTATATGTTTCTTTAGTAGAATCTTTAGCAAGTTCTTTTTATAATTACGAAAAAAGACATATAATAATACATGAAATAACATATTCGAAAATAGGTAAACGAGATAAGATATTTTGTTTGAATAACAAAATGTTCGAATAATAGAATATTCTGCATTGGAATAAATTTCCTAATGAAGAATCAGCGAGAACAGCAAATCTATGCGTGATTTATTATCTTTAATCGAAAGTTTCTGCGTACATCGAAGTTCATACAACGAATAATAATAGCAGTGTGTAATATTAAACTACTTGCAGACATAGTCATTATTCCAAGAACATTTGAAAAATTCATTCAGGCTGTTTATTAAACCGGTGTTTATGAATTGCCGAATAAATTATGTTCTTGCACGACCCGGTCTTAGGAAAACCACATTTTCTTGCGATTTTAAAACCTAGACTTCGTCTTGACCGCGTGACTCGTGTGACCAACGACGTTCCTTTTCTTTTTCCCTTCTTTCTACCCTCACGTGCAGACGTGATTTTGCAACAAATAATGTAACGATGTCTGCCAACTTCGCCGTCGGATTTTCAGACCTTGTATCATAGCAAACGCGAAGACAATGCGTCCTCGAACGCGTCGCGTCACTTTCGAAACACCCTCCGTGAAATTCTAGGGCAGCTTGCCATTTCTCTCGACGTCTCTTCTGTTTGTCTTCTTGCTTGCGAGAAGAATAATTGTGAAAGGAAGTTTAAAACGATCGCCGCTGCGTTCGTGTTGCGTTCTTTTTTGGACGAGGTACAAATAGAATAGAAAATTTTATGTCTTGTTCGTGTCCCTTGTGAAATGCTTGCCATTTCTCGATACTTCTCCTCCTCCCGTTGGCTCGCTACTCCTTCCGACGGTAATAATTACGAAAAGAAAGTTCAATAACGCGATTGTTATTGTGCAAGATTCCTTTTCCAGAATTTTATATGTCGA
>NIPQ01091041.1:0-13459 GCA_002806875.1 Lepidotrigona ventralis hoosana | reverse complement strand
TGGCTCTTTATCACACACTAGATCACAGAAATGATTTTTTATTACTCGATGCACTTTTTCAATAATTATATAATTGCCTTAGTATTTCAAATTTGCAAAAGTTTTGGAATGAAATTAGAAATTTCTTTAAAATGATTTACGAATTAAATGAATCGAATGAAGTAAAAATAATCTATGTTTGTAAAAATCACTGTTTAAATTCATACAAAGGAGTCGTATAAGTATTCTAATAATATTATATATCGCATTAATTATAGTTTTATATTTTTATTATGGATTTTCTCATCACTGAATATACATGATCTATGATTAATTTCTTTCTTCCTCGATATAGTTATTATTAACGATAGAATAAAATTTAATAATCATATATTAATGTAATGATTAGTAATTGTAATTCTGTTCTGCCAAATTATAGAAACAGTATATCATAAAAAGTGTATTGATTTTTATGAATTTATGGGAAATTTGGGAAATTATTATAAATTATAAAGAAATTTCTAATTAATGTAAGTAATCATAAGGCAAGGAGTTGGAAAAGAGGAACTCAAGCTTTTATTTATTTTTCAAAAGATTCGCAATCTTAGAGACCTTGAACTCACAAAATTTTTTCCAGTAACACTGAACAATAAGCCTCGCAAGAAATAATTGATCATATGCTGTTTGCAAATTTCTTATAGTACAATATGTGTAATTCAGAACGATAGGAAATTATAGCAAATATTACAGAAAACGCGTTTTGAATATTTTTGTATTATTACGCGTAGCTTTACACTTCAAAATTCTATACAAACGACATAAAAATCCACAGTCTGAGTAATGACCGCTGTACGTAATCAAGCGTTGAATTCGTAGTAAGCCGAATAGCAAATTGCCGGTTATTTCTGTCCGGTTTTCGACGATCCAAGAGGTTTCCAAACGTTCGATAAACACGGGACGCGTTTGAAATGTACGACGATTGCGAAACGTTGTTTTCCAAGCATCGTCGGAAAAATGCTTTTCTCATACAAAAAAAAAAAAATAAAAAAAAATCAAACAAGTTAGAATCCATTTCTTAACCAAAGTCTCCTGTAATTGAAGGATTGAAGAACAATTAAGACAACTTAATCCAAATTTCATTTTTATTTATGAACTCTATTTGAACTAAATTTTATTCGATCAAACGAATTTCTGCCCAGTTCAGTCCACTTGTTTGTATCTATATCTCTTGTCATGTGACTGAAAAATCGCTAGTAGAGGGAATGTCTCTTTATTATACGAATTGTTATATAACGTAAACTATTTGTCTCCTGACAAATTCATATAAATGGAATTCCATTGTGAAACGAAGGACAAAATTAAGGTTCAAGCTATAGTTTGTAAGTGTGTTTTTGAAATTTCATAAAATCGCAGTGTCTAAATGGAGGAACTGGAAAGAAAATGGAAACGAACTCTTCTGGACTTCGTTTTCGTCAGAACGTTGGGAAAGGAGTTCGATAATACAAATCGATCGAAAGGGAATTGCAAATGAGATATTGTGTTATAGTATAACGTTGATTTAATTTCATTCCTCCGAAATGTGAATTATGGTACGTTTAATTTTTACGAGACATAGGAAATCTATGAATAAAAAAATGAATTTAGCCTGTAACCTTCGCCGGTTATTAAGTTAATGGTGTAATGAACAATAGAGTGCAACATGGTTGATCGACGGTGACCACTGCTAAAAATAAGAATTTTGACTGTTGCCAAATTTCAACAAATATCGCGGCTCAAGTTCGAATCGGAAGGCAGGTTCAGTTGTCGTTCGTCCGCAAATTTGCGTGCACGTTCTATCGCCGGGGAATATATTGGGAACGAACGTTTTCACAGAGACGCGAAGAATTCTAAAACAATCTGCAATAGCGTGCAATTAATTATTTCTCGCTAGAGTATATTTCTCTGCCATTGAAAGCATCGAATCAATTGTTTTCCAAGTTCAAAATTTGCGAGACAGACACTGTAAACTAATCATCGTCGGACAAATTTCGAGGTATTGAAATTCGACAAATGATGATAGCAACAATTCGACAATAACGAACAACAGAAAGATAGAGATCTCTTTTGATAAAGAGGGAATATCATTTGTCTCGTTTGTTGTTGGTCTTGATTCGAACGAAAAGATCCTTGACAGAAGGAAAATAGAACCCTACGGATGATTCACACGAGGCTCCTCCAATATTATCGGCGATAAACTCTGAAATCCTATGAATCATAAATTGAGGTACATGAATGTACTGGACAAAAATTCGACAGAAATTGGAAAGTGCTGTTCCACGTTGTTTCGTCGATCTGCTCGATTCGTGTAACGGACAGTAGATGCTGGCAATCGTTTAAGGAAGAAAACAATAAAATCATAAAGGCCTGTTTATATTAGCTTATTGCCAGAAATACCTAAAATCAGAGTTTGCCAAGTCGCGGAGTGCGAGCAATAGAACGGAATATCCAAAATAGCCAGCGGCAATTAGTCTCGTGGATTATCTAGCGAATGACCAAGGGTGGATTTTCAGGCGTAATAGTTATACTTGCCGAATAGGTGAAAGTGTTTGTCAGATCCAATTGACAATTGTAGAAGATGTCGAATCAGCTGCCAGTGACGCATAAATCTTTTCTGTACTCGAAGAACGCCTGGTCGGTGACTTGAGTGAAAATCCGTTTTCAAAACTAGTTCGAAGGTTGCGGAGGTACTATCATCGAATTTTCATGCCGGCTTTCGTTCTGAACAGAGCGTATTTCGTCTGTAACGATGATTATCTTGTAAGTGAATGACATTTGACGAGGTTTTCTCACTGTTTATCATGGCGGACAGTTTTGGGTACATTTCAAGAAGTATTGGAAATACTAATTGCTTCTGAAATAACAGTCGATGCAAGTTTTATAGTAATTACTTCAAGTTCAGTTTAGAAAATATGTAATCGTTATAACGTAGTGAACATAATTGTAGAATCGAATAAATATTTCAGTCAGTATGGAAATTATAAATTAACCAATGTAATACTGTGTCGAAATGTGGAGATTGTCATTGTGAACAATATATATAACAATGTATGCAGTGTTTATAATAGTGATGTACAGAAAATTGTTTAATATTTCATTGTTCGTTTATTCCTCGTATATACATAGTTGAATCAAACTATATATACTATATATACTGTACAACTATATATACTTGAATATTTCAAATAATAATTTTGCCAATCAACACGAAGATAAATTATGATTTCAATTGACCAATGTAACATCACGTAGCAAATAATCTTCCACATTATCGTATTTATCGAATGTTAAAGACATATAGTGAGAAGAACATTTTTTTCAAGTAATTACATTTGAAATACATAGCGAGCATACTTGTGAAATTGAACAATATATCAATCAATATAAAGACAAATAATTTCTTCATAAAAATATTTAATGCATGCGAAATAATCTCTACAAATTTGTATCCTTTATTTTCAATACCATTGTACCCAGCACTGTCGACAGATTGTACTAACCAATCCATCGAATGTTCTCCTCCAATATATCGATATATAACGCTGATACGTCTTGTCTTCTCGATCACTAATCAGAGTCATCGAACCCCAGACATTTGTAATCTTATTTTCTTCGATATTCCGCGTTATAACTTGTTTGCTCGTGTTGCCTAGTTCCGAACGAGATCTAGGTTCCAGATATTTCGTTCCTCGTGTTTTATTATATTATTATATCATGTTCATTATATTATATCATGTTCTCGTACAATTCGCGGTGGTTCCTCGTGTTCTCCACCATTTCAGAGTCCGATTTATCGCAGTACTCGCCCTTAGTCTCGCGCCATGTAGTAAGTGATTATATGCTTATAATACAATTTCTTATTTGTCGCCCTCTTTTTAACATTGTCTGGAGAGATTACAAGTAATCGCGAGAGGAGATAGAAAATTTTGCCCATTGTCATTGACTTAGGCGATATTTCCTTTTTCGTTGAAACGAAATTTCGCGTGAAATAATGTATTATTTCTGTGACTATTGTAATTTCGTAAATTGCTATTCTGTCGTAATGATTTGTTTTGCGAAAAAATTAGTACAGCACGATGATTTGCAGACTGTTGGATGGAAGCAAGACTTCAGTGACGGAAGTCAATTTTATTTTTTATTTGAAAGTGAAGTTCGTTATATATGTGAAATTGCTGCAACATTGTCTGTAGTTAAAGAATGTTGTTAAAGAATATTTCTTCTTTATCATTACGTTAATGTAATCTAAATTGTGCAATATATTAATGAATGAAATTAATTTTAATTATAACTATTGTTTTGTAAAAAACGGCGAAAGAGAAAATAACGTACGGTTTTTTTTTCTTTTCTTTTTATTTGTGGATTCTCTTTGCTATAGTGATGCAACATATGTTTATAGCTATATTTGCATATTTATTCAAAATATAAAGCTCAGAAAGTATTTAAACATTTTTGCGACCGACACATGCATATGTACACCGTACTACATTCAGAATGATTAGTGTTTGGCTTGTCCTTATATGCCTAATGCTTGACTTGTACTTAATGTAATTTTGTCAATTTTTTGAAGTTTAAAGAACATGCATGAGAAAGAATCTAAAATTTAATCAAGCATTTTACATCAAAAAGAATTTCATTCAACAGTGCAATTTCTTTAATAAGGAAAATATACTTCAAATAAAGAAGCATGATAATAAGCACGTAAAAAAAAAAAATAATGATTCTGGCGCTGCGAATAAATCATAAACGAAAATGATTGGCCTTATCTGACAGAATTAATGCTTATAAAATCCACGATGTTCAAGATCGGCTTACTAATTCGATTGTCGACTCTGATGTGTGAATTAATTACAAAATCTTTGTTGTTTCATTAATTCGGTCGTGGAATTCCTGTCGAGACACACGACTCGCTCTCGTGATTGATGATTGAAACATATTCGAAGTAAAAAATCTCTATAAATCGAGATCCATCAATAGTGACTCACAGAATTCCGTGAAAATTAATTTGTCGCAAGTAAATTTGATTCGACTACTAGTGGTCACCAATTAGCAACATTTCTGTTTTCATAATTAGAATGATTAAAACAAAATGAATTCTGAGAAACAAAATTTTGAATAACATACATAATTGATGAAAAATTGTCGATATTCTCAGCTGTTACAATTTCTGAAAAAAATTTTCTCATAAATGGTTAGATCTGCTATAAAAATTCGAGGCCTTTACAAAGATCTTTTGAAACTTGCTGTACAATTTTCTTCACCGCGTTATTGAACTTTGTACATTAGAATTAAATGATTTCAAAAATTCCAGAAATTCTGAGATTTCATCGTCTTATCCCAATATACAAAGTTTAAGAAAACAGTGAGAAATTGTGTAGCGTGTTTTAAGGAGTTATTGTAAAGAAGAAATTTCAAGCTTCAAGACCATGATGAATCTAGTTTTTGAGGTGTTTCAGATTTCTTAACAAGCGGTTCATTATTTCTTACCACAATATATAAGTGAAAAATATAATGTGATATTTGATAAAAGGTTAAATATTCTGTACAAATTTCAACGTAGCAGTCAATGTGTTAATTGACAAATCAATTGTGGATATTAACCATTTGTCGCATTTTATTAACAAATTTTTGTGTTATCGTCGCGAGGAAAGATATTGCATCGTGTTTTCCCAGAACGCTGATAATGTCGATATCGGTCATGTGAAAATTTTGGATAAAAAGAAAAAGAACGTTGATAACAACCGATTGTCTCTTTAAAGATTGAACGACGTGAGAAACGAAATCGAATTAAAAGAATGAAAAAAAGTTCAAAGAACTTATTAATTAAAGTTCAAAGAACTTATTAAGAAAAATGTTCGAAATAAATGAAAGATAATGCTGCGTTTAGATGTATGGTCGTTACACGAAGGATCTGGGTGAATACGCGAAAGAAGAGGCACGAAAACTCAAATACCATGAGAAGTCACGGCGGAAGTATGACAAAACCACAGCGGAGGATCTACGGAAGTCGAGAAGAGGACCACTGTGCAGGAAGTTGCTGGCGTTGTTGGCCTTCGCTTGGAAACACACCGGAGCTAGATTGGGCGAAGATTGGGTGTTCTTGGCTCTCCTTGGCGTAATTATGGCGCTTATCAGTTACGCCATGGATCGTGGCATTTCTATGTGCAATAACGGTCAGTTTAATCCCCGATTTATCGCGTTGACACGACGTTCCATTTGTAATTCTTTTTTTGCACAATTTATAGTGACTAGAGAAGGTAATTGGGACCAATTAGATTTCCTATCACATATTTATTAGTACTATCGTATACTTTCGCAGAAATTCGATATTGTGGCAGTGAAATGTAAGGAACTCGTAAGAAACCAAGTTCCAAGGATTTATTTAATATTTTTCTCAATATCACTTCATCTAGATTCTGTAATTTCATGAAATTGGAAAAAATTGAAATATTTGTAATATTACGACAGATTGCTGGCCTTTAATGAATTAACTACAGAATTAATATCTTTGAAAGAAACATTCTAAAAATTCTCCCATTATAACTATGATCAATAAACAGTTTATTTTTCTTTTTCTTTTTTTTTTATGTACAAGTAATGTTGAAATTAGCTACTAATTCTTTTCTCGGAAAATTCAATCGATTTCAAAGTATCGCAACTTTTCCACGTTTATTTCGATAATCTATTCGACACGCAGTGAAATCAAGGCTTCGTTAACTGTATCCTTGTTCCACCAGCCAGGATATGGCTTTATCAGGACCTGACGCATCAGCCAGCGCTTCAATATCTTGCCTGGGTGTCCTTGCCAGTTTGCCTGATACTCTTTAGCGCCGGTTTCGTCCACATTGTCGCGCCACAAAGTATAGGTTCTGGCATTCCAGAGATGAAGACAATTCTACGCGGGGTGGCCTTGAAGGAATACTTGACCTTTCGTACTCTCATAGCGAAGGTTAGAGGCGAGACTTGATTTTCATCGAGGTACATCTGGATCTTTTTTTTACACGGTGAATGTGATACCAGTGTTTAATAGAGAACGTATCAGACAAAATCAGAAGTATGTACTTACTTGTAAAAATATAGTTAAAATTTTGGTAGTTTAATATTTAATTATTTAATATTTTTATCTATTACGCTTGAGAAGAAGGGATTGTTTGTTTGTAGATAAATTTTTATTTACTGGCTCTTACATTGTTATACATTTTATAAACCGTGTTAAAGAAACTCTAGATATAACATAAGAAAATATATTAAAAAGAATTGTGCGAAAGTTAGTCGCGTAGAAAGAGATCCAAGTGTATACTGTAATTGTTGTTCTTCGTCTTTCTAATCGTTCAATTCTAATCTGATCAATCTGATTAGAAATTTCTAGCTGATTGTGAATTGTTACATGATGACTGCTATGATCGTTACCTATGTATTTTTGAGTGATTCCTCAGATCATCCTCAGTTCACATGCTTTATTTCGATAAAAATTATTTATTTCTTGATTTGAAATATTATATTATAGTATTATAAGTGAACTTGTGCTCTATTTATCAGTGTTTGATATGAATCGAAAATTCAGTATGTGTTGAAAAAAAACGATAAATAAATGTTAAATTCACAATATCACGTAATTTCTGAAATATTAAACAAAAGTTAAATTAACTTAATATTCTGAATACTTTTACAATGCTAAAACAGTACAACGAAAATAATTTNTATTTATTTCTTGATTTGAAATATTATATTATAGTATTATAAGTGAACTTGTGCTCTATTTATCAGTGTTTGATATGAATCGAAAATTCAGTATGTGTTGAAAAAAAACGATAAATAAATGTTAAATTCACAATATCACGTAATTTCTGAAATATTAAACAAAAGTTAAATTAACTTAATATTCTGAATACTTTTACAATGCTAAAACAGTACAACGAAAATAATTTTAATACCAAGAATGCTACAGTATTTCCATTGTGTAAGAATACAAAATACGTATATAAAATCATTTCATATATAAGAACACAAGGAAACACGTAAATAAAATTCGCATAGCAGTTATCACGTTAAACCTAAATACCAAGAATGCTACAGTATTTCCATTGTGTAAGAATACAAAATACGTATATAAAATCATTTCATATATAAGAACACAAGGAAACACGTAAATAAAATTCGCATAGCAGTTATCACGTTAAACCTTCAATTAACACTAAACGTACCAAGCGGGATCAAATGACCCCTTTTCGAAATTTACTTTAAAATCGTACATTCGTTGTTATTTCTTTCTTACTAATCTGACTTTTTTGTAAATTCTTATAATTTCTCGTTTTCTGTTTTCCTCTTAGCTTCCTCTTAGCTTATTTTTTACCGAGAAAAATTCTTTGCATACGTTATGTACCGCGAGGGGTCATTTGACCCTTTATGGTAAGACAGATATATGTAAAATGCCGGTATGTTTAGTGTTAAATGAATTAAACCTTCTTCGAACCCGAACCTAATGAAAGCCTTGTGTACTCGTCGAATTCCCAATTCCCTTGAAGCTTCTGCTCTGCATGTTTTCGAGCGTCGGTGTAGAGTCGCCGTAATGTCTAACAGGTGATAGGTCTGACCGCTACCCTGGGCTCCGGTATACCTCTGGGCAAGGAAGGCCCCTTCGTGCACATCGCCAGTATCGTGGCGACCCTTCTATCCAAATTGGTCACCAGTTTCCAAGGGATCTACGAGAACGAGAGCAGAAATTGCGAGATGCTCGCTGCGGCCTGCGCCGTTGGAGTCGCCTCCTGTTTTGCAGCGCCGATCGGAGGAGTCCTCTTCAGCATCGAAGTAACCACGGTTTACTTCGCCGTACGAAATTATTGGAGAGGATTCTTCGCTGCAGTGTGCGGCGCCACGATGTTCCGGTTGCTCGCGATCTGGTTTCAACGGGAGGAAACAATCACCGCGATGTTCGCGACGAATTTCACCATGGACTTCCCTTTCGATCCTCAAGAGTTGTTCGTGTTTGCATTGATCGGCGTTGCCAGCGGTCTAGGAGGTGCTTTCTATGTTTGGCTACACAGGCAGTACGTGATCTTCATGAGGAAGAACAAGAGTATGAACAGCTTCCTGCAGAAAAAGTGAGTGATTTCCGGTTGGAATGTTTCTAATGAAGATTACAGATACGCATATGCACTTTATGTGCTTAATTAACTTTTTTCTTAGTTGAGAAATTATCGAAAATAGTATATCAGTATATTTTTTTATATTTTATATGCATTTTTTTGACACCTTCGTCCTTCGTTGTTTATTTGGATATTCAATATTATTCATAATTACTTAAACGATATTTTATATTTATATTTCACTTTTCTTCTACTGTAAAAAAAAAATAAATTCCTCGCTACCTTTAACAAATATAATTTTGCGTCGAAACTATTTTGACTATGTTATTAATTAGAAATTCCAATTATAGTATTTTCAACTTCAATTAACTTTCGAGATCATTCAAATAATTATAATCAAATATGTCCGAATAATTACATACGTAAAGTTACGTAAAATTATATCGGATGATAGTACACAGAAATCAATTCTACATAAGAATTCAAATAATTTCAAAGACTGATAAGTTAACTAAATTAATATTGCACTATTGTATATGTTATTGTAATAACCAGAGTACCAATAACTCAAATATCACTCACAATTCCACAAAATTATTCCAGTCGTTTCTTGTATCCTGGGATCGTCTCCCTCATCGTATCCTCTGTGTCTTTCCCCCTGGGATTAGGCCAGTTCATGGCCGGTGATTTGAATACCCATGATCAAGTATACGGTTTGTTCACCAATTTCACTTGGACCAAGCCATTAGGAGTAGAAGAAATGAATATAGTTAAACATTGGTCTACTGCATATACTAATGTGTTCATCGGTTTAGTTAGCTTCGTTGCATTCACGGTAAGCTATAAAAATCAAACTGATCGTGTTTTTGAAAAAAAAGAAACAGTTTGTAGTGGAACGAAGAACTTTATTTTCAGTTTATCTTTTCGATCATTTCTTCCACGGTTCCCGTGCCATCGGGAATCTTCATCCCCGTATTCAAAATCGGTGCTGCGTTAGGCAGAGCTGTGGGTGAAGCTATGGCTCTGTGGTTTCCCAATGGTGTCCGTTATGGTGGTATCATAACTCCTATTGTCCCAGGTAATTTGGAACTTTCTCAATAGACAACAGAGTGTTTTAACATTTTATTAATACGCAATTTCTTTCCACAAATATCTTAAACCAATATTTCGGCTTCCCATAATAGCTTTAACTTAATTTTCATAAAATGAGTTTTTATAATAGGAAACATTCTTACTGAAAAGCATTAGATAACAAAGGTATCTTTATAGATAAAATTATTAATAGAAAAGCAGAAACTTGTAAACTTGTAAGGTACTAAGAGTTTTCATAGGAAATATTTAGGTCTCTTTTTAATAGTTTCGTAGAGAAATTATATTATTATATTAAGGTATTAGGATTAAAAAAATTGTTCTTCAGGAGGTTACGCTACTGTTGGTGCAGCTGCATTTTCCGGTGCTGTTACCCATACAATCTCCGTAAGTGTTATTGTATTCGAGATGACCGGTCAAATCACTCACATCGTTCCTATCATGATCGCTGTGCTGATCAGCAACGCCATTGCTGCACTTCTTCAGCCTAGTATATACGACAGTATCATTTTGATCAAGAAGCTGCCCTATCTGCCAGATCTATTACCTTCCAGTTCAGGTAAATCTTTTTATCCTTAACTTTCAAGTATTACAGACATTGAAACTTACTATGACAAGTCTTCACAGATCGCTAATATTAATAATAATATTAATTAAAGTGCCAAATAAAAATCCAATTCAATTGTTTCTTACTTCATGTCAATAATATAAACTACTTTTTATAAATTTTTTAATGGAATAATAAATACTATTCTAATCGCTTTATACTAGTAATAATAAAAAATTTCAAGCATAATTGAGCAATAGTAAGAATATAAAGTAATAGAGAAAGAGATATAGAGATGAATAAAAATTGGTCTCACAAGTTTATAGTATTTAAAAGGTAATAATTCCTATATTTTTCTAAAATTTATTTCTACTATTCTACAAGCTTTCCAAAGGAAGTTTTGGAAGGAGGTAATAAATTTGTTATTCTATCTCACGAACAAGTTTATAGTATTTAGGAGGTAATAATTCCTATATTTTTCTAAAATTTATTTCTGCTATTCTACAAGCTTTCCAAAGGAAGTTTTGGAAGAAGGTAATAAATTTGTTATTCTATGTTTCATTCTAATTTCTCTTTATACAAATCAAGATTTAAGAAATAAAATTATTACGAGAGAATCGTTTGTGTCGCAGGAATGTACAATGTGTATGTCGAAGATTTCATGGTCCGTGGCGTGAAGTATATTTGGCACGGAATTACTTATCAGAAATTAAAGGAAATTTTGAAGGAAAACCGCAAGCTACGTGGATTTCCCCTTGTCGATAATCCTGATTCTATGATTTTACTTGGATCTATTCAAAGATTGGAATTAATCAAGCTGATTGAGAAACACATAGGACGAGAGAGGAGGCTACAGGTAGTTGTCGTAACATGTTGTTTCTACAAATAATTAACTTGTTACATTACAAATAAATTCGATTAAATCCCAATGTTGAAAAATAGGGATTGATATTATTGTATAATAAATAATAATAAATGTTAATTAAAATTATATAATAAAAAATTATAACAATAATAATACTATAATATTAATAAGCATATATACATTTATATACTTATATATAGTTTTTCTGAAATATGGTGTTAAATTAAAGTTAATTGATTTACATTATTTTTGCATTAAGTACAAAAATTATATTGGTCTTTAATGGATTAATTTGTCTTTCAGGTAGCTCAAAAATGGCACAAAGAAGCAGAGGAGAGAGCACGAGAGGAGATGGAGCGACAATTGAGGGACCAGGAAAGAACAAGAAGACCGTCCAGGTTCGAAGTGATTCCGGCGCCGGATATTCTTAAGATGCAGAGGCAAAGTGTTAACGATCTAACAATGTCACCAAACAACGGTGCCGCTCCTGATCATGTGAGTCACGCCCATTTGACGTCAATGGTCACGCATAATTGTGTACATTTACTCAATTAACTACGTGGCGCTGGTCATCACAGAAATAGCTTCTTTTTCTCGTTTCACCTCATGTCACTTGCGTGTTATTTTTTAGCACACCTACCATTCCCCGGTATTTGGGTCACAGCCGAAGAAATCGATCTTGAAGAAAACCAATTCCTTCACGTTGAAAGGATTCAGCCCACTAGTTAGCCCCGCTGCTACTCCTTATACCACTGTTACCGGCGCGGAGAGCAGGTAAAAGAAATTAATATTTTTATGAAACGAGGAAATTAAGGAAAGTGAATGGATTGAGATTGGAAAATAGACAAATTTGAATCTTATTTTATTTTTGTATAGTTTATTAAGGTTTCGNCCGAAGAAATCGATCTTGAAGAAAACCAATTCCTTCACGTTGAAAGGATTCAGCCCACTAGTTAGCCCCGCTGCTACTCCTTATACCACTGTTACCGGCGCGGAGAGCAGGTAAAAGAAATTAATATTTTTATGAAACGAGGAAATTAAGGAAAGTGAATGGATTGAGATTGGAAAATAGACAAATTTGAATCTTATTTTATTTTTGTATAGTTTATTAAGGTTTCGCGGGCCTATATCCGGTCTTTTATTTTAGTTCTATTTTGATTGTGAAAAGAATGAAAAAATTAAAATAGAAAGAAATTTAGATTAGGAATTAGATACATTTGACTTTACGGTTCTATGTTTATCTCCTTTGGGCCTATATCCGGTCTTTTATTTTAGTTCTATTTTGATTGTGAAAAGAATGAAAAAATTAAAATAGAAAGAAATTTAGATTAGGAATTAGATACATTTGACTTTACGGTTCTATGTTTATCTCCTTTTGTATATATTCCGTATGACAATGCAAAACCTGTTGTACTCTGAGAATTATTGTAAACTGCAAAAAATCAAATGAAATGTTATTTTTACTCCTTTGGATACAATCAACAGAAAATTATATATCTTTTTCATTTTTAAATATTTTAATATATCTTCAGGATACGTCTTGCCTTTGAGGCAATCTTCCGTAAGTCAGCCACATTACAAGACGTAGATCCAGATCCAGAGATCGGATCTGGAGGTAATGTCAGACGTAACAGTCAAGATGTACCACCTCACACCCCGATGTTGGTGCCGAGTCCTGCCACCTCGAAGAAAGTACAATTGGTAAATCCATATATTCCTTTTATCATCCATAACTGAATATAATTAGACTGCGAATTTTTATATAGATTCATATTTTCTAAAATATAATTCTTCGGTAAGGAAATTAGTAAATGTTATAATATTACAATATATTATAATTATAATAAATATATATATATA
>NIPQ01091039.1:0-19043 GCA_002806875.1 Lepidotrigona ventralis hoosana | reverse complement strand
TGATGTCGCGTGAATCATGAATGTTTAATGACTTGTCAATTTTTAGTTATATTGTCTTTTGTTTTGTTGCTTAAAAATACATGAATCATTTGCTTTTATCATTCAATCTCAGCATCGTATAAACGATGAACAACGAACAAAAACTTATCTTCTCTTTTATTTTCGTTTAATAGAATCACAGTAATTACTTATATAATTTTTTTCTTTCACGTTCAATCTACAAAGCAAGCAAATTGATTTTCAACGTTTATAATTTATGACTGGTCAGATCATTTATCATACTTTCAATAAAAATAAAATAACTAGGACTAACAATGAGAAATGTGATATAGTATTATACGAACGTTCTTAAAATAAAGACAAAGATGAAATGAGCTGTTAAAAATTCAATACTATAATTAAAAGAAATTAGAATATCTCAGTAAATAGAAGAAAAGATTTAGCTGTGAATGTGATATAGTATTATACGAACGTTCTTAAAATAAAGACAAAGATGAAATGAGCTGTTAAAAATTCAATACTATAATTAAAAGAAATTAGAATATCTCAGTAAATAGAAGAAAAGATTTAGCTGTGAACAATAATAATAATAAATAATTTATAAAAATAGAAAGGGAAACGTAGCTAGCTAACATCACAATAGCGAACGAATGTTACAAAAAAAGAACAAGTAAAAATTACAAAATGCGCTTCACCGGCGATAAAAATAAAACGCCCATCGAAACAAGAGAACATAAAAATCGTAATAACTATTCCTGTCAGATATATTACAACAAGATGTTTGTGCAATCACCTCAAAGCACTAAACGAATGCATCTATACAAGGCGATAAAAATAAAACGCCCATCGAAACAAGAGAACATAAAAATCGTAATAACTATTCCTGTCAGATATATTACAACAAGATGTTTGTGCAATCACCTCAAAGCACTAAACGAATGCATCTATACAAGACAGCAGCAATAGTTGGAAAAATATTACATCAATAAGAGAAACATGATTTGATAAGAATCTGTCATGATTCTCAAAACTATATAAATATTTTTAAAAAAGTAACAATAATATCAATGAAAAATACAAGACAGCAGCAATAGTTGGAAAAATATTACATCAATAAGAGAAACATGATTTGATAAGAATCTGTCATGATTCTCAAAACTATATAAATATTTTTAAAAAAGTAACAATAATATCAATGAAATTTTAAAAAATCAATAATGCCAAAATATATATTATAATATTTATATAATAATATATATTATTATATATTATTATATAAAATACGGAAATATCTAATTTATAGGGAAATTTTGTAAGAAACATTGTAAAGAAAACAGATTTGCAAGTGAAGTTTCAAGAAAACATTGAAACAATTTCTTCCTTGTCTCTAAGATTTTAACTTTCATAAGTAGGATAAAATTGGCCGACTTGAACGTCCTATCAAGGATCTAAATTATTAATTGACAAGATTAATAATAACAATAAAAGAGTGGCTCATAAAAGAATTAAATTTAAAATTCATTATATATATATATATATATATATATATATATATATATATATATCCATAGGTTATTTATGTAGAAAATTATTTATGTCCTAAAAAGACGTAGAATTTTAGATACTATATGAGTTGTACAAATCGCGTCTCGTTCACGAAACGTCGTTTTGTATGTGTAGAGTCTTGTTTAAGAAAGCTCTACAACTCGAGCTTCTTTATTTGCGTTACGCTTCTTCTACGTGTTCTTTCGTTCATAAGCACCTTCACCTTCTAAAACTTTTTACATGATACGTCATTTTTATTTCCCTTCGAAGAGTTTCAAACAGTTTCAGCTCCAATTAACGACATAAGTTTATCAACAACTGCAGTAATTTTCAATTTTATGTTTTTCCTTGTTGATACATTAATAGTACGAAATATATTCTTAAAGAATCCGTTATTTTTTGGTTTCTTACAAATCAAATAAACTTATAGCAGCGACATTCAGTTGCCATCAAGTAAAAATTCTTATAATTCTCTAATTCATTTATCAAACTAATTGAAACGAAATTTATATTTGCGTCATAATATTCTTTCACAGTTTCTAAATTTAAACTGAAATTCTAGAAACTATGTAAAATGTAATTTCTCGAAGTATCAATAAAAAATCGTGATTTCTTCAATGTATGATGTTGAATCAAAAAAAGAATACTAATATTGTACTACATACTACATACTACATACTACTAAAAGCGAACATAGTGACAAGCAAGTATAGTAACAAGAATAACCTTCCATGCTCTGAATGGATTTCTCATCCAGAGGATGGGAAGCCATTAGTAGCTCCCTTGAGTGGCAACTTGCCGAGCCTCTTCGGCTTATAGCCTCTTCCTTCTTCGGGCGCGATGCCCACTGAAACTTAAATCTAAGCTCGAGTTTTTTTAACAAATAAAAGATGTTTTTCTGAAATCGACTGACGAAGATCAGTGACCATTATGTCAAATCTAATAAAAATACATGTATATTTCAACTGTAATTAAAATATTAATAAATACATATCAATCTCAATTTTTATCCCGATCGCATTCTAAAAATATTATTGTATAATAATTACAAATACATTATTTAAAAAAATAACATTATTGGAATAGATGATATGAAATTTGGTACTATTATTATATATATACTTCTCATTATTGCATCAGCTATTCAAATTAATGGTACCATAATTTACTGTATTTAACTGCGTATATTGCAATCGTATCGATAGCACTTATGATTTAATGTTCCAAAATTAGTTGAAATAGTAACAAGTGACATACACATACACGTACCAACATAATGTAGAAAATACAAAAATACGTGTACAATACTAATGGATCGTCAGTCGCTGCGAAATTATTAAATTTATAAACTATAGTCATCGTGTCCATTACCTTATTCTCATCCAAGTAGCACTTGGCATGTAAGTGAGATCTTGGCTATCCTGAAAATCCTGAGCTAGCAATATGATTAACATATCTATTTCGCATCTAACGGGCTAGTGTTCCTTGCATTTTCTCATTTTACTTCAATTTTTACTGATTTTACTTCATTGTAGACTAAAATTTTATACTCAAGTAACAGAATTTAAAAAAAAAAAATTACAATGTGTAAGAATAGGCTCTAATAATAACTGAAATATTGATAGAAATATTCTCAGGTGATCTCTTTATCAAAGTACATTTTTGAAAACACAAAGACAACATTTATTACTTTGATTCTGAAATCTTCCTGTCGCGAAACGTTTTCTTGCACTTTGATACATTCATAAATGATAAATGAAATTAAATTATATGTATATCAAATTGAACCATTTCATATGAAATTGAATTATTTAAAGTCTATAGTCTATTAAAATTATACTGAATATGGAAATCAAATAATAATCGCATTGTCATAAAGCATCAGTTAAAAAAAAAAAGTATTATTTATAATATCGTAACGTTACATCAGTATTATACTGAGATTAATTATTGATGTGCTATTATTAACATTCAACAACGCGATGTGCAAGAAATCCTATCCTGAACTAATAAATAAAACACAGACAAGGATATAATAAATACCCGTAGTCACTATGCTCGTTAAAAATTCTACATAATACAACCGATCACCCGTGTCGATTCGGACCTTTCATCCTACGACATGATTGAGTGATCAGAGTAATAAAAATGCATGCGACTCACGATTAAATGCGAAGAACGTTGTCATTGAATTAATTGTAAACCAGAAGTTATTATGAAGCCCGTCATCAAATAGAAACCATTGAATTCCATGGAAGAAGTGATGACTGAAATAATATTTTATTTTAATAGTTTGTTCTTAAATAATGAAAGATTGATTTTATCAACGTAAAATTTTAATAATAATAATCAATTCAAGAATGAAAATTTTAAACCAAATTTTATTTTTCAACTAGTAATAATTAAATTAAAATACGAATAGAACTAACTAGAATACAAGATACAAAGGATCTTATTTGTTTAGTTTTGAAGCACAGTTCATATCATATTATATTATATTTTTTCCAGATATCAAAAAATGTGCAGATTATAAAAAACTTTTAAAAAACAACATATGAAATATTATTAATTTATTCTTAAAAACATATTGTTGATTGTTCAAAAAATTTAAAATAGTGAAAAGTAAAATTCTCTTCGAACTTGAGATGCTAATAAAGTCTATTAGCAATGAAAACTTGAAATATAAAAGAAAAATCCAATAATCACTGAACTACGTTAGACATTTCTATTCTGTACTGCAAAATCAAAACTTCAAAATTTCGTTTCAATAAAAATTAATAATAGTTCAAACAAAACGCTAGAAATAAATTGAAAGCAAGTGATTTTTTTCAATCTTGTCTATTTTTATCTTAGTTTCCTAACAAATTGCAAAATCACTTATAATTTTGTTATATTAATTATGTTAATACCATAAATCATTTGTTAAGAATGATTATGGATTGAATACTAAATAAATATTAACAATTATCTAGTAAAAAAATATATAAATACGTTTTCTTTAATTCGAACGTAACTATATTTGTATGAAAAGCTATGCGATTTACTATTAATCACCTTAATGACGTCTTTTGAATTTCGTCGCTGATTGTTTTGAAGTTTCATAGCAATCAATAATCTGTAAAAAAAAAACCGAAACTTTTAAATCAATCTATAAACAGAACAAACTGTACAAAGTGAAACAAAAATTACAGTCAAACAAATGTTTTGAAAGTTCATAAACGAATTATCTGTAAATTAACAATCGAAGAACAGATGATCAAAGAAGAAAGAATAATTTAATTATAAAATTACTAGGTTAAGACATTAATTAAATATAGCATGACCGATGTGAGTGAACGTGCGACTTTGGAAGTACACATTGTGTAGTTAAGAAACGTTATATATGGGTTAATACAACTTAATTCCATAATTACCGAGTGGAATAACATTCGCGCAGCAGCTTGCCTCACGAACTAATTTGTTGAAATAGAGGTCGGCCAATATTTGCAGAAAAGGATTCGATTAATCTCCTGGGAAAACAAAATGTCTTACGAAAATGTTTTCAGCAATAAGCACATGAAAATCCGCATACATTCACGCGTACATAATGATAATAATAGAATAGATTAAATTGATAAATACAAAATATAATTAAAGATAATGTTTATTTAACACGAAATACAATTATACTTTTCACCAGAAACTTTCAATATACTTAACATACTCGCTTTTAACATTGATTGAATATACGTATATATGTACAATTTTTTTAAATAATACTCACTGTTCCGAATTGCAGACATATTCGACAATGCAAAACAAGTCTAGAAACTATTGATTGTAGTCTTTGACAACTTCTGGACAATGATTCTGCTGGCTGCTTCCCGCCTGAACTGATACTTCTAAGTACGTTACAAACGGACATTATAGATCGATTGCGGAAAACGGTATCGATTATAGTTGAATATTGCGATATATAATTGGCAATGAAGCAATGCTTTTTTATATTTAAATGATTGTACTCGGTTCCAATTAACAAGAAAGGATCGTTTCAATTAATAAAAATGAATAATTTATATTTTAGTCACAATCAAGCTACAAAATAAATCTAGAATTCATATCCGACGTTTTGGAGATCACGTGATCTCGTTATCATTTTTGTGTCACACGTGATATTATCGACTCAATGTACTTTTTATAATTTGAAATATTGAATAAATATAATGAGTACGTTTCTTAATACTAATAGCCAACAGTATTTATGCTGAAATAAAGTAAATAAAATAATAAATAGATAAATAAAAAAGTAAGTGAAAAAAATTGGGGAAAGGAGAAAAGATAAATATCTTAATTTTCAGTTTACATAATAAAGAGTAAATTTATACAATCAATTACAATTACAGAATTATATAAATAGTAACGACTATACGCAACATTACAAGTATTACAATATTTTTACGCGTGTAATAAAAAACATTATCTGCATTATGCTACACTTACACAGTATACTTATCAATAATATTTACAATGCTCCGAAACGAGCGGAATTTCTTCCATTTTTTGTCTAAGAATATGCTTAGATCCAAAACGATTTGTGGAATCAACCATAAATTATCGAAATATTTAAAATATTAAAACTTTTAGACATGCCAACAATTTATAAAAGAATAGGATGTCTGACACAACCCACAGATATTTATGACATTATATATACTAATAATTTGACATTCAAATCACAATCAAATGTTGCCCTTAATACTATAACAAACTTCATATAATGTTGAATAATGATAAGAACTGCCTAATTTTTTTTCGACAAAATTTTACACAGCATTAATCAATTCCATATTTTTTCTTTTATGTATGTAATGTAATTAAAATGATGCTAAAATCTTAATGTAATATAAATTAAAACTTGTATGAAGTGCTACCAGAGCATCCATAATTAATTATGAGAACGCACTTCGAGTGCAAGACGGACAATTATAAAAATATTAATTGATTTTTTTCTCACATATCAGGAGACGTACTTCACGATTATTTCTAGACAAAGGCACGTTATTCGAACAGGGATTATGCGCAAGAAATAATATGGCAAGAACTTTGTTAAACAAGTCCCAGTAAAGAATTAACTTTTTGTTCACTTTCCTTGCAATCTTTCATATAATTAAAAAATTTCGTTGATCAATTTTTATCTTATAATTATTAATAAATTGTTTCTTCTTTTATTAGAACGTCAAAAACAACAAGGAAGAAAAATTGCAGGGAATACAATTCGTTGTTATGTCGATAAAAATATTAGATTAGTATAATTGGAGTTTATACTTCGTCAAGAAATTTCTTTTCAATTCCATTGCATATGAACATGTAATACAAATATATTCTTATATTCATAATTATAACATTGTTATATTTGTTTATTAATAATAATTTTTGTGCAAAAATAGTTTGTACTTTACTATTTATTTTCAATACATTTCCGTAATATTTTCATAATATTTTCAATATATTTCCGTAATAGTTTCATAAATATATATCGTATCAAAAATAATAAGTTTTACTAGTTCTTCTCCTGATTACCGATATTTCGAGTTAAATTTTATTTCAAAATCATAAAAGCAATACATGAACAAAAAAGAATTTTATCCACAACTTTCATTTGTAATTGAATAACTAAACAAACAAAAAAATCTTTTATAATCGATTAAAACGATACTCGAGGCAAGATTAAATGTTTTTTTGCTATCCAATAAAGTAAATATCTTCCAAATCTTATAATGCATTTAATAAATTACACGTACAGTTGGAATATTTGTAAATATTTTTTATATAATATGAATAAACCATATTGCTAAGAATATGCTTCTTAAGAACAATCACTATATTTTTAAAAGATTGCGATATAAAAGATCGTGACTTTATTATGTTTTAGCCAATTATCTCTATTTTTATATATTATCATACTTGTGATATTTGAAAATTAAACTTTTTTTAGATGCTTTTAATAAAATAAATCACAATAGAAGATTGTTATACTTGAAAATATATATAATTGATTGTACGAATATTTCACATGTGCGATTAATTAAAATAATATTTGAAATTTATTTAATATATATGATAAGAATGTAAATATTTATGTAGTTCAAGAAATAATACATTTTGCAATCTAATTGTATGTCATAATATAAATTTGACAAAATCAGCAACTACAATGCGTAAATTGACGAAAAGAAAGTATCATTATCTAGATAGACCTATCCATGATCCAATAAATACCAAAAAACTTTTCCTGATCATACTTTCCTGATTATACATTTGCCTAAAGAAACATTGGTACATGAAAAGTATGTGATCAATAACAACTCCTTTCTCATCATTTCAAATCATTATAGTAAGCGATCTTCAGTTTTATTACGAGAAAAAATTCAGTGTTGAGCATCTTACAAGAATGGATAGGTCTCTAACAATGTAATGCCAATAAACTATGGCTTTATATATATATATATAGTCATTATTGCAATTCATATTCAAGAAATGTAATGAAAAAATATATCGTCAATTATAATAGATTAACATTACATTTCTTTAGTTTTCAAAATGACAAATTATCTTTAGGCACTGAAATAAATTCGAAATATGTTTTATAGAACAATATTAAATGGCACAAAATTGATATTCGTACTTTCAATTCTAATAAAATATATATGATAATAAAATTTGTAATTATTTATTACCATTGAAAATATTGTTTCTTCCCTTATTTTATCTTATTTTCACTTGCTTTGTAAAACAAAAATTTTAATTATATAAATGTGATACACAAATGTTAACGGTAAATACGGTATTAAATCATGTATACCGTTAATACATGATTATAAAACTACTTAAATAATTGATAATATACATCTTTCTTATAAAATTCTGTATGATTCTTCTATTGGCACATGACAAATTTTTTATTTATTTAGTGAAGTTTATAAGTATACTTTTTTTTATTTACTTTTCTACGGACATTTTATAAGTATACTATTTTTTATTTAGTTTATAAGTATACTTTTTTGTATTTACTTTTCTACGGACATTTTATAATTTCTTGAATTTTGAAGATCAATATTTATATTGCAAACATATATCTTTGCAATAACATTTATATATTTTACAATTTGACATAAATCATTTACTGATCCCAAAGGAAAAAGTATGATATAGCTGTGTATTATTTATGCCCTTCAAAGTTCGGATTTGTCCTGCATGACTTCCTCTGAACAATTTCTGGAGGATAAATAAAATAACGTCAAAAAGATTATAAAAATATCTATGACGTGAATTTAGATAAACACCAACTCATTTTACAATTGAAAATCAAATATATTTTAAATTTTGTATTTCACATTATATTCAACAATGAACGAAATATTAAAAATACTAATTGAGTTGACAATGAATGAAATTTTAGAAATACTAACTGAGTTGGTGAAGAAATATGATGAAAAAAATGTCTGATGGCTAATAATAAAATTAGAAAACATAGCGAACAAGACTGCTCTGGAGTATAAAAATCTAATTTTGTTAAATAACATTAGTTAAGACAAATATTAAGCTATTATAAATGTTAACTTTTAAGACAAATATTAAGCTATTATAAATATTAATCTTTAATCAATGTTGCAGGCACTAAATAGTCACAATTATTACTATCATTTTGACAATATTTTAAAGAAAAATTAGGTACTTATGAATGATCTTGGGCTTATAAAACGAAATTTGCGAACTTTTAGTACAACACAAACTGAACTTTAAATGAATTCCTCCTACAAAAACGTATATACATACAAACACTGATGCTAGCAAGCACTGATGCTAGTAGTTAAAACATATATTAAGATAATTACAAATACAGCACTATTTTTGCAATATGTACAAATTGTGCTATATTTTATTGTAAGCTCGCTTTAACCAATATGAGTATTTTATAAGTTGTAACAAATACTCATAAATTTCCGTTTAAATTTTTCTAAAGCGATAAAATTTCCACAACACATTTACATGCATTGCATTTAGTTACTCTAAACATATAACATCAGAAATTTCAATACAGTCTTTATATTCATTAAAAACTAAATATTTTCGCATATTAGTATAAATATAAATATACTAATATGCGATATATTATTGACGTATAAAAATATTACATATATATGTAAATGTTTTTCAACAGCAAGATGAACATAAAGTGATGAGTTTAAGGCACATAAACAACGGGTAAAGTTGATCAAACATGGTTATACAATGATAGCAAAAAAGAAAAATTGCATTATTTCTAATATGCTAATTACAACCTTCTCAATGAAGCCATACTGAGGGAACTGCATTTGGCCTTTCGTGTCGGTTGAACCGACATAGGTGCTACTAGAACATCATCTCTAGATGGCGAGCCCGAACCACCATTACCCAGCTCCTGGAAAGATACACGAATTTATCCTATACATATATACAATACCAGAAGGAATTAAAACAATATTAATCACATTAATTAAACAAAACAGTTTAAACATTCAAACATTTAATAGAGCAGAACTAATAGAAAAGAATACTAAAATATAAAAAATGACTACATCATGCAAGTTCATAGGTATTATGAAGAAAAAATACTTTATACTTTTTTTCTCATTGCCAATATATTTTACAAAAAAAAAAGAAGAAAACAACAAAAAGGAATCCAGCCTTGTTAATCTGTATATGAAATATTTGTAAATAATAACAAAAAGAAAAGGAAAACAAAATCCCAATTGATACAAAAAAATTTAGAGCAAAGTTAACGTAATAAAAATATAAATCTTTAGCCTTTGCAGAATCCGTGTTAAGAGAATCGCCTTAATCATGAATAGCATAAAATTAAGTTTCTAATTTATGACACGAAGTATTTTAATCCAGTCGAAACACTGTGTGGCGTCACATTCCTAAAAGGAATTTTATCTATTGAAAGTAAAATTCTACTAACCCTCCTCTCTACTCCCTTTCACGAGAGGGGAAATTAAATTATTAGTATTTTCTGTACATTCTATAGCTAAATATTAATAGGCAATGCAATATTACATTATTTAGCAAATATTCAATAAGACAAATGCATTATAGTATACTTACGTGATAGAGAACAAAAATTTATCCACTAATATTATATCAACATAAGAAAAAATTGTATTAAAACAAATATAACGAAAAGGACATAATAATAAACAACTGAATAGAGTAATATATTAAAATATTAAAATATAAGAATATCTCCGTATCAATAATATCTGCATGATGCCTTAAGATAAAGAAAACAAAAAATGAAATAATCTGTTTCAATGTTATAATACCAAATGTTCATATAATTTTGTTATAGAAATGTATACAGAAGAAAATATTATAAGCTGCGAAAAAGTTTTACAATCATGCCATTAAGAAGATTTTTATAAAAGCAATAGAAATAAGAATTGCAATTCAAAGTTGAACATTATATATAAAAAGAAAAATTTGATTAAAATATTAAATTTCTCCTGTCGTGAAATGAAAGTAAGTAAGGAGAAATAGAAAAAAATAGCATAAGCATATAATTAAAAAGTGCGATAATAAACTGTCAACTAACATTAATATTGTTGCAACTAGCAAGGCGCATCTGTGCAAGTTGTTGACTAGCTGGAGTAAGACTGTTGGTTGATCCAAATGGTGACATCATTGTTGACATGGCTCTTTTTAATTTGCTTGGAGTTTTATTAAAACTAAACGCTCTGCCAACTTTCATTCGCGTACGAGATGCAAACCTGAAGAAAAATGGTTGTTACAAATTTATTTAAATTTAAACATTTAGACAAAAAACAAAAGCAATATTGAAATTTCATTTTCCTTTAATAGATTTATTCAACTGAATTATTCAATGATAATGAACTAAAATAAACTTTTTCAAATATGATAATTTTTAATATGCAATTGAACAGAGGAAAATAAATTTTCAAATAAACAACAGAATTAGCAAACTTAAATAAAATCCCAAACCCAAAATAAACCAGTTCAAGTAAATATTATAATACCATAATTTCTAATAATCATGCAAAAACTGAATTATACTTCGTCAATAATCTTAAACTTTTTCATGCTAAAAGATTACATCGTAGTTGTAAATCTATATTACAAATATAAATAGGGCTTAATTGTAAGGTTACAGAGTTCTTTAAATTATTAAAATTTTTTATGGCTTATAAAGTAAAAAGTAGTCAAAGTGCATTAATGATGCATAATTAAAAGCTGAAAGTTGAACCAATTGTAAATAAACAATGCAGAAAGTTTAACCCCTTAACAACTAAAGAGAATAGAAACTTAATTATATAGATAATGACTATTTTAGTTACTTATTGAAAAGTAAAATTTGTATTTCTCCAATGCTTACAAATAAAGTAATTTAATAAAATCATATATCATTATTCATTTTTTTCAAAGAGAACGATGAATATCTAAAATTTAAAATCATTTTCATGTTTACTGTTTTTAAAGTTTATTGTCACCTTTATCCTTTTTCTTTCTGATAAATAAATTTTCGTAATGCATTATAACTTAATTGTTTGAGTCCAGAGGTCATTAGAAAAATCTTATCAGAAAATGCTGAGCGACGTGATAATGCTTACTTTATTTAGTCGAAAACGAAGTCTCAAATCAAAAAATTTTATTTTATTTTTTTGTGAGAAATCATCCCCTATCCATTTGTATATATTATTCCGATACACTCCGTATATTAGTACTACGTTTATAAATATTTTTATTTTTTATTGAATAAAAATAACTAAAAATAATCACAACCAGCAACAAAATGTATTGCTTATATGGTTTATATGAAAAGAAGTAATGATGCAACGAATAAGTATTAGCAAAGTTGGGAGTACTAACTTCGGCCAAACGCATCGACAATTGTACATCGCGATCAGATGTACGTAATTGATATTTTCGACATTATAATTGTCTAAATATAAAGTCGTCAAGGGGTCAAAAAAATAGTTATTAAATATTTTAATCATGTATTAATGATTTTAAACAGGCTGATAATATTCAACATTACGCTTGAACTGGTCAAATTTTTCGTGAAGTTATTGAATTTTGAGATTAATTTATTTAAACAAGCAGGGAACAAAAGACCAAAGCAAATAAAAAAAAAGATAATCAGCCTGGTGCGAAAACTGACGGTAGTGGGACATGTAATGTGGTTTCACACATGCTATTGAGTAGGAACACATACGGGTCCATATACTCCAGGTAAAAATTATGAAATAGGCTCCTGCAACCAAACGAGTCGTCGCCCCATTATTTTTTGTTAACATGCAATACAGGAGAAAAACAGTTTAGAACACCTGATAAATCTTCCTTTCATAAGTATTTCCATAGAAATGTCTACTTTATCAAATAAATTCATATAAATTTTTTTATAGTATATAATATAAATATAAAAAAACGCAAAGATCTTATTTTCACACACACATATATATATATATATATATATATATATATATATATATATATTATTATATATATATAATATATATATATATATATATTATTTTATATATTCTTTTCATATATTAAATCTATACTACTATATACTAAATCTTACTAACTACTACATATTAGATCTTATTTTCATATACTAAATATCAATATACTAAAAAGACTTGTGTGTATATGTGTGTGCGTGTATGTGCGCGCGCTAAATTCAGCAAAACTTATTAGCAATGCAAAAAAGTATATTGTAAGCTAAGCTATTCTAAGAGCAGTTCTAGTACTAATTAATTATTTATTCTTCTTACATTTAATAAATTTCTTTGACCTATTTAAATGGAAAAATCACTTTTTTTTAAATGTTTCTCTACAAAACTGATTATTATCATTTCTGTAAAAGTTGTTATTTTTATCTTAAGTAATATTTAATGTATAATATAATTTTTTACATTATACATTATATGTATAATAAATTATATCTTACAGTTATTAGAGAGATACAATCATTTGCAATATTAATAATAGACACTAAGTTTACTTACTTAAATGCTTTACTTAATGTTCCTAATGCTACATCGCTTGTATCAATTTCAAGTTGATGCGAATCAAGACTTATGAGGAACGTATCCTACAAATTAAAAAATAAAAATACTATTGCTAATAAGCTGTAAGCAATAATATTATATAAATAAAAATCAGAATTTATTAAATTATTAACAAAATATTTTACAAAATAAAGATTGAAACTTACCGCATCAGCTTTACACACTGTATTAGCCATTTGTCTACACAAGGTCCGTAAATAATTTGTCTTATTTACTTCTTCATCAGTAATTGTAAATGAAAACAATTTTTCCTTTAACTCTTGATTACTTCTCACCATTAAAGCGAACACTTTATGGCATTCTATGAATATATAAAGCAAGAAATGTATTTTTTATATTTGTTCTATATATTATATTTTATTTAACCAATAAAGAAATATTAAACTTACAAATATAAATCTTTACATATACCAAACATTTAATAATGTTACTAATTTCGAAACTATTTTTTTTTTTTTTATAAAATAAAGAAAGATTAGAATATTTAAACACGATTAAAGTTTATTATTAATTTAGAATATTATTTCTTATTAGCTTACCATCTGTTTCTCGTATATCCACAACCTTTTTTATCGTACTAAGTGATAACATCCTGATATGTTTATAGGGTTTTCCTTGACTTAACTTAGTTGTATGCAATCCATTTGCTGTGTTAGGACTTTTCAATGAATTAAAAGCCTTTGACCTTTTTTTACATATTTCAAGAGTATCAGTGAACAAAAACAAAACTAAATGATCGCCACGTCCACTTAAACCCTCACTAAGTTCCATCACATCACATTTGCCAATAAAGGATCGATGTGAAGAAACTAAATGCGGTGGACAATTGTCAATTTCATTAAAAATGTCAAACATAACCAATTGACCCTCAGTTTTTCTTTTATCCTCGTTTATATAGGTCATGACTTCTTTAATACTGCTAATTGATAATTCCAAAGCACTATGGTCTGGATTATTTTTACTTGTATGTTTAAGGATATCTGTAACACATTAATGCACATATTAATATATACAATTTATTACATATTATTATTTATTACATATTATAGTGATTATTTAATCTCTTCGATATAAACCCAGACTATAATCGACAACCTTAAATTCATGCATACAAGTAAGAAACAGAATATAATCGATGACCGATTAACAATGATTAAGTGAAGGTATTTCTTATACATTATATTGTTTTCAGCTGTAAGATAATATTATCTAAGGAACGACTACTGTACCGAAAGGATAATAACTTCAATAAATATACTTGCCGTTTAATAACAAACTAATACTGGGCAACCTTTGTACTGGTTTAATTAATAGCTCCTTTAAACTTTGTCTGCCACATTCAGGTTTCGTTTGACAAACCTTCAGAAAAGCATGAAATCGTGGTTTATTTTGATCACATTGGTCGAGCATCTCCTTTGTATTTTCGAAGAAGTTGACATACGGTGGATACGCCTTGACTAAGTCAGGTGCGAACTTCAGAAATATATTACCTATACTAATGTCCTCCATCCAATGAGTAGCACTATATCTTAATTCTTCCAACATTTTTTTATGAACTTCATAAATAGGTGGAAAATTACCAAATATAATTTTAGCTTCTGTACCATTTAATAATTCACCAGTTGTATCTATAAGATCTTCCAACGGAGATTTAAACAGCTAGAAACATAAATGTTATATTATATAAACATGTTAATTTATTATTTGTTTCAGCACAATATATAATGAAACAAATTTTACCGTCATAATTGTACTGAGAATACCAACGTAATTAGATTCTGTTTGTACTAATTCTAAGAAAACTTGGTGACGCGGTGATAAATTTTTTCTAGAGTTGTCTGTATTAACAGCCTCCACTTCTGGAATATCTGGCAGTTATTAATAATACAAATTTATATTATCTTCTCCTTCATATGATTCATATTAAATATTGTCAATAATTAAAACAAAACATGAAAAATTTATATCATTTTGTTAGTATAATCCTGTTAAATAAAATATATACAAAAATATAATACTCTACTCAACAAAACAAATGAACCACAAATGAAGGGAAGATGTATTTAGTAGGACTGTTAAGAAAATATTAAAATAGTTTGTAAATTATAAATAATATATAGTTACGTAAAAATTATAGGATATTTTTAAACATGATAAATTTAACAAATTATTAAAAATCAATAAATCTTATAAACTAACCATCGAGTAACGGTTTGTCTGGACTTGTTGTACAATCAAGAAAACTTCCACTAACACTTAAATGTCCTGCATCACTGATACTTGATCGTCTTTTATGCAGTGCTGGAGAATCTGCACCATTTTGAACCAGACTAGATAAAGTTTCTGCTAAGCGTTTGCGTTTTCGTCTTGTAGATGCTGTACTTGGAGTGGCAGCTTGTTGACTATCACGTCTAACTGATATAGTTGGCGATAAAACGGATTCCAAATACTAAACGTAAAATAAATAATTTAGAATAAAAAAAATGTATAAAACGTCTTAACAAACTTACATCTTCAAATAAATATTCCTTTTCGTCGGCTGCACCTTCATTTTGCACAGATGTCCAAAACCATTCTGCCTTTACAATATGTGCTCTCACAGAAGCTAAATCTGGTAATGCATTTACATTCGATTCATCAACAACCTAAAATAACAATAGCTTATTATAATTCTAATCCGTTCACTATTTATTCATATTTAACTAATACAAAACAATAACATATGTATTTTGGTATATATAATATCCTACTAATTCCTTTTATTTAATGTAACAAAAGTATATACTGTTTAAGTTATTAAACATTTATATAAAACGAAATACTAATTACGTAATTTGTATTAATATACATATATACAGACACAATCTAATACACCACAAAGATAACATGAAAGTATAAATTTCTATGCTCAAATTAATATACTTTAAGATTACATATAATAATACATTTATAAATAACTTTTTTACAGTTAATAATTTCTATTTTGTTAATTATAATAATTTTTATTTATTGTTAAAATACACCAATAATCTCATCTATACAGCATATTTCTACTTGTCTACAACTTGTCATTTAATGGAGCAAGTTATTAACCTTTAATTCCATCCCAACCTAATATCCCATTAAAAAAATAAAAATACCAAAGATAATGGTTTGTCCTTCTGTTTGTCCAGTTTTACATGATCATCTTTCAAAATACAACTTTTGGAAGAAATATTTAAATAACTTTCATGTGATGTAAAAGTATTTCTTGAACCATATTCAGAAGTTGATAATTTTGCTACCTTAGCAGAGATAGGAAGAGGACTAGGTAAAGGAGTATATTTCTGTTTTTGATGCATTTCTGGAATTTGTTTGACTGGACTAATAACTACATATTGCTTAAGCATTGGAGAAAAATTTAAGTGACTGAATTTTGACAAAATAGAAGAACTTAATTTACATGTATTCGAAAAACTTTTGCTTTTTGCCATTGATGTAGGCGATTGATTATATAAAAGAGAATCATTAAGTTCCAAATCATGTTGTTTTAATAAATTAGGATGTGAATGTATTTTTCTTAATTTAAATTTATGGAGAGAACTAATTTTATGGATTGTAATACAAGACTTAGCTTTTCGCCATTTGATATACCGTTTAGGAGATATAATTTTTTTATTAAGATTAAAAGGATTTCGTGTACATTGTATATTCTTATAAAATTTTAACAAATGAGTCTTTCTATCAGGATATTGCTTATTTATATGTTCAGTAATCCTTTTCTTACATAATGTAGAAGACTTAAAATTATATAATCCTTGTTGAGTGTTTTTATCACTAGTGTTATAATTTGAAAAAGCATTAGATATATTATTTTTAATTTTTTTATCATTGCATGGTAATAAAGATGAAAAAGATATAGAATGCATGTCCAACATAGTAGATGTAACAGGAAAATTATTTTTTTGTACTGCACTTACATCATTTGTTCGTATTATATTAGACATACTAATACCAGAATCAGTACATGAAAACTCAGATATATTACAAGATTCATCTGGTAAACTTCGATAATCATATAAATTATCATCCATGAAAATTGCTGAATCCTGACTAACGTCATTTAGTATAGAATAAGTACACTGATTTTCTTTAGATTCAAAATATTGAGGAACGTAAGAACAAAAACAATGTGAAGAGCGTCTAGTACTTAATTTTTGGGTTAAATTCGTATTATTAGCCTCAGAAATACATGATGAATTTATCAGTTTTTTGCTAGGAATTGTATTAGTGTATGGATTNTCATATAAATTATCATCCATGAAAATTGCTGAATCCTGACTAACGTCATTTAGTATAGAATAAGTACACTGATTTTCTTTAGATTCAAAATATTGAGGAACGTAAGAACAAAAACAATGTGAAGAGCGTCTAGTACTTAATTTTTGGGTTAAATTCGTATTATTAGCCTCAGAAATACATGATGAATTTATCAGTTTTTTGCTAGGAATTGTATTAGTGTATGGATTGTAAAATGTAAAGGAAACTGGTTTTGTTTTTAAATAATCATAGGGAATGTAATTAGGATTTTTAGTATATGGTAGCATATCAAAAGTATTGTTTGATTCCTTGTACTGATGACTTCCTAAATCTGTTAATAAAATGTAAAGGAAACTGGTTTTGTTTTTAAATAATCATAGGGAATGTAATTAGGATTTTTAGTATATGGTAGCATATCAAAAGTATTGTTTGATTCCTTGTACTGATGACTTCCTAAATCTGTTACCTATAGAATGTAGTACATGTGTTTGTTTTACATGTTTTCCTTTTAAAAAAATATAAAAAAAAAATTATATTATATAAGCTTACCACATGTGTACAATTTGGATCATCAATTTCTGTAGATTCACCACCTTGTTGTTGTAAAACTTCGCACATGTGACGCTTTTCTTCATCAGGGAAACCAAAGAAACATACTTTTGCACCAAAAAATGGTTTCAGCTTATAAGTTGCAATCTACATAACAACAATTATATCATTATATATATTAAATGTAAAAAAATTCACAATTTTTATTTCCTTCATTTTTATTAAAAAAAAAAATAAAAAGTAGTTAGAAATATAATTATTACCAGTTCTTCATTATTTCCATAATTGGAAATATCGTCTTTGGCATTCCATAATGCTGTCACCCATTCCATAGACATAATAGGGACCCGAAATGTAACAGCATACCTGTACTTATCTCCACCGCAACAATTAGCAATGAGATGCGTCACTTTTGCACCCATTTCTTTCCTAATACTTCCACCCATATTGTGAATCATATTGATCAATTTGGTCTATAATACGATAATTAACATCATAACGTTCTATTATCTTCTAATGTACATTATATTATATGCA
>NIPQ01091037.1:0-19856 GCA_002806875.1 Lepidotrigona ventralis hoosana | reverse complement strand
AAAAAAAAAATATTGTAACACTTATAAGAATTGAAAGTATATACATATTATTTATATATGATAAAATTTTAGTATAACAACGAAATATTAATTGTTGATGACATACTTAAAGACGTAATGAAAAATATGAACATTTTCTTTTTATTGTTTTCAATTCATTATAATTTATATATTTAAAAATTGAAAAAAATATACATTGATACACATTGATATGCAAAATTTAAACAAAGAGAAATTTTTTAACTAAGATATTCATCAAATTCCATTACGCATGTGTAAAAGAAATATTGAGGCTTTATAAAAGAAATATTGAATTAAACTTTATTTACATCTTTTTTGTCGATAATATTAAATACAATATGTCCTTCATGGGATATAAATTAAATTTTCGCGCCATCTACGCCGTCAAAATTGCGGTCAAAGAAATTTCTATGCGAGTAATAAAAAGCCGGGTAACCGTCAAATTCTGACGTTCTTCTAAGAAAAAGAGTAATTCTCTTGAGAAACTATTGGATTATTACCTTCTGAAGTGAAATAGTTTAAAACAATTGTGCTTGATATCCAATTCGTAAGGTTGTGTTACATCTAGTTGCAATGTTGACATACTTTTTTTTCGTACGCAGTGTCATATGAAGAATATCAGTTATAGGTATGCATATTTGCATCTGACAACTGCAGCGTGTATACATTTAACGTTAACAAAGCAACAGTTGCATATGCGAGAAAAAAGTTTTATGTAAGTTTTTATTATAAATCTATTGCATTATGTTCAAATGAATAAGTAGTCGAAGTAAGTTTCATTAACGTAAGTATAAAATAGTCCCGTGATATATCTGAAGTTAAAAGATTTATTTATATATCGATAGTTATTAAAGATAAGAATATCGTAATTAAAAGGGGGGGAAAAAAAGTACATAACATAATAAAAAAAAAAAAAAAAAAAAGACGAATGATATGATGGTAGTGTTTGAAAAGTGACGAGTTAAACTGTACTAGGAANTCGGACTAGTTTAGAATTGAATAAACTTATCTTTCTAATGTCAACAACAAAAATTTGATATTTCAGATTACGAATTCAATTGTATGTAGTCAAGTAGAAATTAGTACTTCGTATTAAAGAAACAAAAAAAAAATTACATAACACACAATGAACATACAACAAAGTACAGACTTGATTATATTTGTGACCCATGTCGAAGCAGAGGATTTAGTATTCCTCAAAATCTGGGGTCAAGTTGATAAGAATTCTGCAACATGTGTAGAACGTATGATTTTACCTCTTGTTGAACAATTTGCTAGAAGTCAAGGCTGCGTTGGACCTCAGTTAGCCAATTTACGCATAAATGCCCTTTGCTGTGCTAGATTTCAAAATGAGGGGTACTATCGAGCAAAAATCATTAATATACGTGCTGATGGTATGGTGGTTTTGCAGTTTATCGACTACGGTAATATTGAAGTATTACCACCACAAGAGGTACATTTATTGGAAAATATACCTGGCTCCGAGTCCTTGCAATCTTTTCCACCTGTGGCATTTGACTTTACGTTGATGCATGTATTGCCTATAAATAATGTTTGGGATAACAAAATAATTGAATCGATCAAAAAGACTCTATGGTACAATGAATATAAAATTTTAATTCATTCTGTGGTCAATAACCATCGTCTTATTAAACTTTGGTATAACAATGAAGATTTCAGTGAATTGTTAGTTAAAAGACGCATGGCAATAAGAACGACGATACAAGAAATGTTTAGGTATTTATTTCAGATCAACTTTGTCAATAGTTCATTCCACTTAGGATTTTGATGGGACTTTGGCTTTGTTATAACATAAAAATAATGGAAAAAATAAAAAAAAAAAGAAAGATAACATCAAATATAATTTATGGATAAATTAGTTTTCTTTCTGTAGAGTATATCAAGATTTTTTATAATCACTTTATTATCATGTACAAAATCAAACAAGCAACTATAAACATAAAAAATATAAAAATTAGATTCGGGTTGGTATGAATTTTACTCGTTGTAAGTGTATGCTGACACGAATGTACAATTATAAACATATGAGTGGAATTCACTGTAAGATACTTCACTAACTAATAGTAAGATAAAAATTAGGTTTGGGTCAATGAAATTTATATTCCCCGAAATCATTTACAGATTGATATATTATTTTTTGCAGAAATAAAAGATATTTGCAAGATTATCAATATTATTATAGTGAATTTTGCTCATATACGTATGATATATGGTATAATTGTACATTCGTATCAGTGTATGCTTACAATAAAATCAGTAGAAAAATTTTAATACAATATACAATATACAATATACAAAGAAAAATAGGCCATTGCGATTTGACCGATCTTTTTTTTTTATATTTTCCACTGTTAGATTAGAAAATGATTAAAAGCCCCATCAAAATTCAAGGTGGAGTGGATATCTTTCAGCAAGTTAACTTTATCTTGATGTTTATATTTTTCTTTATTCG
Organism: Lepidotrigona ventralis hoosana; assembly: GCA_002806875.1. Taxonomy (NCBI): domain Eukaryota; kingdom Metazoa; phylum Arthropoda; class Insecta; order Hymenoptera; family Apidae; genus Lepidotrigona; species Lepidotrigona ventralis. The sequence continues at coordinate 17,362 of NIPQ01091037.1, read as the reverse complement.
AAAGAAAATAAAATATTTTGTTTTTAAATTTGTTTATAATTATTTATAACTTCATATTTGTCATATTTATATATTTTATATATTTTATTTTAATTCTAAGATTAGAACATTAGTTTTCATAGCGTATGTTTATGAGATACTGCTATGAATTTTAATTTTCAAATATGTTTATAATTTGATTTGTTAATTGAACAAATCAAATTTTTAATTGAAATACAAAATATAACACAAAAATATCTTTTTTACTTTAAGCAAATAGTATGAATATTAATTTTATTATAACTCATTTTTATAGATCAAAATGCGTACAACAATCTCAAGTGCCAATATATCAACAAAATAAATGTCTTATTAGTAATACTTGTGCAATGACACCAGTCCATGATGGAAATGAAATGCATGGACTTCCACGTAATATTCCTTTATGTTGTGCAGCTCAAAAACATATGATGCAATCTTCTCTTCAAGAAGCTCTTGTATTTAAATCTCGTGTTTTGGATGTTCCATCGAAACATGATGTATATGTTTCATTTGTAGAAGATGGTCCGCATAAATTTTCTGTACAACTTCAAAGTACTTCTCAGATATTAAGCATGCTCATGAGAGAAATTAATAGTCATCCTCTCGAACCATTACAAGAACCTCCTTTACCTGGTTCAGTATGTCTAGGTCGTTACACACAAGATAAAGTGTTATGTAGAGCTGTTGTAATGTCTGTTATGGAAAACAAGTGTAAACTTTACTATGTTGATTTTGGTCATACAGAAATATTACCATACACAGATATTTTCCAGTTACCACCTCATTTTATCAATCCCAGAGTGCTTTCTATTCGATTCACATTAAGTGGTGTACATGAATTAAATGTTACGGATAAAATGAAAGAATATTTTAAACAAATAGTATCAGGAAAACTACTTGTTTTACACGTTCGCCCACCAGAAGGGCCACCTTTAGTACAATATGGAGATTTATATGATGATGGAAAAAATATAAAAGACATTCTTAGACAAGCATTTCCTCCAACTCTAACTATAGTAACATCTGTACATTCATCTTTTGCATATCAAGAACCAAAAAAATTATCAAAAGGTGCAACAGAAATTGTTTACATTTCATTTGTGGAATCATGTAGAAAATTTTTTGTACAAATTGATAACTATATATCATCTCTTGAATTAATAATGAATAGTTTAGCAGATTTTTGTACAACTGCACCCACTTTAAGCTTAGCCCAGCTAAAAATTGGTCTTCCTTGTGCTGCTTTATATGATAATCAATGGTGAGTTGTATATATAACTATTTATATTAATATATTAGTTATGGTTATATTTATATAATATTATATTTTCTTATAACTACGTAGGTATAGAGCACAAATTCTAGACATAAATGCAGATAATGTAAGGGTTTTATATATTGATTATGGTAATGAAGAAATAGTAACTTTAATGTCTCTTCGTTTAATTCGTGATGACTTGGTTAAAAAATTACCACCTCAAGCTATAAAATGCACTTTAAATGGTTGGGAACTACTTCCACGTACTGAAGAAATTCAGAATCAGTTTGAATCGTTGACTTTGGAAAAACATTTACATTTAAGAGTTGTAGATGTAACTTTAGATGGCATAGTGGTAGATTTGTATGAACCCGAGGAGAACAAGAATATTAAGTCTCAAATGTTGAATCTAATTGAGAATGAAGAAAAAGTAATAAGAAAGTCATTAAATTATCAAAATGTAGAAAGTCAATACTCTAAAATGGCTACAAAAATTGATCAGAGGTATCTATTTTTTTTTTATTTATGATAATTCAATATAATAATTCAGCTCGTTTATAATAATCCATTAACTAACATAACTAATAATCTATAATCTAAATAAGAATTTATCCATTTTGTACATATATTTCAAACATATTAAAAGACAATTTATTGCATCACAGGTCTTATATAAAACTGTCAATGAATTTGGTTCAACAATGGAAAAACGAAAAAAATATAAAAGCAATACGGTAAAGTTAATAAACGCTAAAGAAAAGCTTTAAAACAGTTTAATTTTTTATACATTAAATAATTATTTTGGAAGGAAAAAACATAATTTTATATTAATTTCAAATTTAAATTAAATTAATTGTTTCTGTTTTCTTAAATCTATGATTATTTGATTTGCAAGAATGCAATTTTATTTATAACGCTTTTATATTTAATGTATCGTAAACAAATTTCCTAACTTGCGAACAGTTAATCTAATCATATGTAGCAACATGCAGACAAGCAATATCAAAATTTTGTATCTACATTTTCTATCTCTGAAACAAAGTAGTAAAAATTTAAGAATGCTTATAATATTATATAAATATTTTATAGTTGTGTGAATATCACAGTGATCACTTTGGCTAAACGAAAATTAATTATATGATATTTCAGTATTATTTCAGATATTTTAGTATCAAAATTAATATATGATATTTCAGAAAATTTTCAGTACTAAAATCTCATGTTTCATTTTAGATTTACATTTTTTTATTTTCACAGTTACTTATAAAAATCAACTCATTTTACATTTTAAAAGTTTTGTTAGCGTTTAATTTAGTATTTAAATTAATAATCACGTGAACATAATAATATAATATTTTTATTTATTGTTTTTATATTGGTCTTGTGGAAAAATAACAATGATTAATGATAAATTTGTACGTACGTGGAAGATATAAATATATTTTTCGTGCTAATTTATTTTTTACTTTTTAAACTAAAATATTTATGTTTTAGTGAGGAAACAAATAAATGGCATAAAAAAAATCAATCGGAATTGAAATGGGCTCAAACGCATGATAATAGTACTGTTCAAGAAAAGAGTAAGTTTAAAACTTGGAAAAATGAATTTAATGAATCAAATGAAGGTAACAATTGGAATGCAAAATGGAATGATAAACATGATTGTAATGACTCATTTAAAAGTGGAAAAAGTATTAAAGGTAATAAGAATAAAATATGGGGATCAGTTAAAAGTCATTCTTGTGATAAAAGTTGGAGCGATAGAGATTCAGATACATCATCTAAAAGTAGTGGCAAACATGGGAAAAGTAGTGTCAATCGTGGTAGTTATTCTAAGCATGAAAGTATTCCTGGGAGAACGCAAAGTAACAAATTTAATGATAGAAATAACGAAGGAAACTATAAAAGTGGAAAAAGAGAAACAAATAGTAAGTTTTTTTTTTTTTTTTAGGATTATAAAAAATATTTTGTTCATGCATGTACCTTTGTATTTAATTTTTTTTTTTTAAACATGCAATTATTAATAGGTAACTCTTATCATGGCAATAAAATTAAAGAAAGAAAAGGACAAGGATATAGGTTGACACAAAACAAGGTAAAGTAGACTAATATTAACATTTGTATGTTTCATTTTTCAAAATTAAATGCGATGTAAATAAGATTGATTAACTTTTAAAGTATAAATGACGTTCAAATGCTTATAATGTTGCTCAGTAAAATAATAATACTCAGAGAAAGAAAAAATATTTATCAAATATGAATATCAATTGAGATTTAGTTAATTTAATTTATATAAATTGTAATTTTAAAATTAAAATTTGTGCATCTTTTTATTTATTAAGACAATATAGGTAAACGATATTTTGATATTTAACAAGGCAGAAATATTTAATCTTTTCGCTACGATTGTCCTGCGATGTGACAAATGTGCTATCGCAGTAACAGAGCAATTCTAATTTATTTTTATAGCTTTTAGAGCTTTTTTTTTTTTTTTTTTTTTAAAAAGTTAAGAATGTGAATGCAAAATTTTATTGGCTGACTAAAATTCCCTATAATATCTAAAATTCCCTATAGTATATAGCAAGCATCAGATGTTGACTGACTGAGTCATCAATAGTATCCAATGAGCATCAGTCATTGGGTGAATATATTGACCAATAGTACACATAGCGTCAGACTATACTATGACGCTATTAGTATAGCGTCAAACTATACTATGACGCTATTAGTGTAGCGTCAGTGCAGCATCAAAAGGCGTTTGGTACAGTAGTGAAAAGGTTAAAGATATTTTATTATAAAATTCTTCAGGTATTTCATTACAATATTTTATTATAAATTATCTTATAATATTAATTAGTATTGATATATAAATTGCAAATTATGTATTATGAACATGTTATTAAACACATTTCATTGATAGTTTAGAAGTTAAACAATATTATTTAACATTTATTATTATTAATTTCGTCTTATTTATTATTAATTTTAAGGAATTATTTATTATTAATTTTAAGGAATTATTATTTCTAACATTTATTATTATTAATTTCGTCTTATTTATTATTAATTTTAAGGAATTATTATTTCTCCTTTCGTTTTGTTTTTGTTATTTCTCTTTTTTGAGAAATTATATTGTATAATTTCAGATCACATTTGTATTTAATATCAATAATATTATGTTAATAAGAAATTTTTTCTTTTAAGTAAATTTATTACGGAAGCTTTTCAAAGAAAATTCACTATGAAAATTGTTTAATACATGAATAATATCATATGCCCTTGTAAAAGTCTAATATGATCTCTAGAGTATAGAAATATTTGAAAATGAAAAGCTTGATAAAGTTTTAATTTCTAATACAAAACTAAGATTATTCAATTGTTAATTAAATTATGAAATTTTTTTTAATTTTTAGTCGAATATCGTCAATTTTGTCTTTGGTAAAGAAGAACAAAAATATAATACAATGAGAAGCAAAACTAAATCTCGTATTCCATATCTTAACATAACTACTGGAACTACAAAAACTTGTGAAGTAGTTTTTACAAATAGTCTGTCCGACTTCTTTATACAATTTACTGATTATACTGCTTTAGATTCTATGATGGAACATATTGCATCAATATATGAAACTGGCGGAGAGTTAATGAACAAGTCTGATATGTTATCTGGCAAATATTGTATTGCTCAATATTCAGATTTAAAATGGTATAGAGCTGTGATCAAATGCGTTGAAGAGAATAGCGCAATTATACAATTTTTAGATTATGGCAATAAGGAAACAGTTGAATTGAATAAAATTAAATCTATGCAGAAAGAATTTTTGGAACTTCCAATACAAGCTGTGCATTGTAAACTATTTGGAATAAAGAATAATAATCATGACATAGACAAGACAGAAATTTTTGAAAATGCAGTTTTTGGCAAAATATTAGAAGCTGAATTCATAACAGAAGAAAATGGTATACATGATATTTTATTAAGAGAAATTATCGATGGTCATCCAACAAATACTTTTATAAATCAAGAATTTTGTGATGAAGATATTGATTTATTAAAAGCAAAGGAAGAAATAATTTCTAACATAATTGCTTTTGATCTAATGCAATTTAAAAAACCTGATTATGCATCTTTGGATGCTAAGTGGACTACAATTTCATATACACCTGAAACTAGAAAAGATGTGATTATTACATGGTTTGTAAATCCCAATAACTTTTATTGTCAAATACTCGATAACGAAAATGAATTTAGAATTATGATGAATAAAATTCAGAAGATATATGTTGGTAGAGAACCAGTTTCGCACAGTACATTACAGGTAGATTTAGATGATTATGTGTGTAAGTTTCTATGCACTAAATATATCATAAATAACTTTTCATAATTACTTTTAGGTTGGATCTCCAGTAATAGCAATATTCTCTGACGATGGAGCTCTTTATCGTGCAGAAGTTATTGAATTAAATAAATTAAATGGTCATCTTATTCAATATATAGATTTTGGAAATAGTGCTATAGTTGATCCTCAGAATATTTATCCAATAGAAAGAAAATTAATGCATCTTCCAAAACAAGCTTTGCAGTGTTCGTTACTTAATATTGCTCCATTGAGTGGTTTAGATTGGTCTAAAGTAAATACAAAAGCGATTGATAATTGTTTCAATGCTGCAAATTATAAATGTGTTTTTCACAATATAAAAAATAATAAACACTTAATATCATTAACTATTAATGGAAAAGATGTAGCCAACATGTTAGTTGAACAAAATCTAGCTTCGTTCAATTCAGAAACCGAAATAAGTGCTAACGTTGAAGGTGAGATAATTTCATGTAACTTATAACTGTTTTTAATAATTGTTTTCAATTTTTAAAAATAATATTAAATAATTTTTTTTAAAAGCACACAAAGGAACCTTAACTGAAAAATACTAAATGAGTTCTTTTATAATATAGTTTTTTAAATGTGATAATATAATTGTTTTATTTTATTTAATAAAAATACAATTTATTATACTTTATAATTTTATGTATAAAATACTATATGAATGTTAACAATACAAATATCATGTAAAATAATTGACTAATATATAATTGAATTTACTACTTTAAAATTTTAGTCTTTTTTAAAAAATTAAAAAAATATAATTTTGTCTTAATTTGTTTTTTGGGAAAAAATGCATATAGAGAAAGAATTTATTTAATAATTTAAATTATTATTTAATATTTTAATAAAATTTAGGTAATAATTTTATATAACGGTATTATTTTATTTCCAGATAATACTTTAACACCAATAATTTCATGTGATATAGAAAGAGTAGATATAAATCTTTTAAAAGGACAAACACTTAGAGTAAAAATTTCAAGTGTTGATCTAAGTGCATCAAAATTCTATATTCAAATACCTTCAGCTACTGAATGTGAAAATATAATTAATACATATATGGCTGACAAAAATCCTGAGGTACGTTTCATACATATACAAATATATTTAAACTATATTATTAAATAAAAATATCTTGTACTAGTAATTGTCCAATTACACGTATTATAATATAAAATAGTATAATATAAAAATGAATAGGTTTATTTCTATTCTTGATGCATAGAGATTGCTAATATATAAAAATTATCATTTAATAAATTTAACTTATGAAATATTAAAATATTAAATTTAATGCAAATTGTATTTATATATGGTATTATCTATTTATCAGTAAAAAAAATATGATTTTTCTAAATTCAGTCAAAATATTAAAAATTGTAAAAAACTATTTAAATAGAAAATATTGTTTTATATAAAATTATATTAAATATTTAATTAATTTAAATAATAGTTTAATAATTAATATAATTTAATTAAATAATCTAAAAATATTTTAATGCGTGAATTGAAATTTATAAATGTATTGATACATTTTATACATATATGATTAATATTAACATTTATGACAATAATTGATTAATTGTAATAGTTTAATTACTGTTGCAATTACTTTTTTTTATTATATATCTTTAATAATGTGATACTAATTCTTCAACTAACAGTTATTATAAAAAAACGAAGCAGTTAAAATAGTAATACAATACTAATCTTCATTATTCTAATTATTCTAATTATATGTATGTCTCATGCATTTCATTGCACGATGTATGGTATTAATAACTTAATCAAAGTAAAATCTTTTCTGTGCCTGTATCGTTCTACTATTAAATTATGTTTTGAGTGCATTTAATAACTTTATTTTGATTATAAGTTCTGAATAAAATATTTTATAAAGTAATAGAGGTAAGTTACGTGTTTTGTATTGTATTGTAATCACAATATTTCACAATTATATTCATTATTTATTCTTAGAGTACTTAAGAGAAACAAATATAAAAAATATATAAAATACAAAATTCATTTAAAATTTATTTAGAAAATTTTATTATATCTTCTAACATTTTGCTTATCATTAAAATTTTTATATTCTTTTACAGAAATAAATATTTAGATATTTCAATATTTTTATTGAATATTATTTTTTATTTCTAATTAAATAATTAATCTACTTATTATGTAATACATTTGAAATTTATTATATTAATAGAATGTCATTTTTTTTTTTTATATATAAATAATTAATCTACTTATTATGTAATACATTTGAAATTTATTATATTAATAGAATGTCATTTTTTTTTTTTTATTATATCTAACATTGCATGTTGTGTTCTGTAATATTTCTTATAGATTGAATATATGTATATTTAATAATTTAAAAAATTTGCAGTGTTTTGATACTAATCAAAATAAGATTAATTAAAGAATAATTTAAATTTAAATTTTTAGTTTCTATAAAAAATTAGTCCAAAAATTATTTTTATTAAAAATGATCAAAAGCAGTATGAATCTAATAACATTATAATAATTTGTAAAATTGAACTTTCTTATACATACATATATACATAAAATAAATTTAATAAATTTACAACATTGGTTGAGGATAAGAGTATGACAATGGCAGGTGATGCAACGATTATCAATCCATGAGATATGCCTAGGCACAGGTTGTTTGGTTTGTTCAAATGGAGTTTGGAGACGAGCAGTAATCAGTAGCCATTCACAATCCACAGGCTGTTATGTAAAATTCATTGATACTGGAGCATGTGATGAAATTTTCTCAAATAGTGTGAGTTTTTTTTAAAGAAAAAGAAAGTGAGATGATTTAAATGCTAGACAATTTATGCATAGATAGTATAATATTGCTAGGAGTAGAAGTTACTTAATACCATACTTGCTGCATTGAAAAATATTAATGATTCAATTTATTTTAGTGAATTAAAGAATTCTAGTAGAATTAAATACTTTTTATTCATGTTAAGAAATAATATTGCTAGGAGTAGAAGTTACTTAATACCATACTTGCTGCATTGAAAAATATTAATGATTCAATTTATTTTAGTGAATTAAAGAATTCTAGTAGAATTAAATACTTTTTATTCATGTTAAGAAATTATTATTTTCTTAAGCACAAATCTAAATTAATATTGTATTGCTTGAGTACAAAGTACTTAATTATTTAAATGATTTAATGCAATATATTACTTACTAAAATGTCCTTATTTGCTTTTACTTCATCAAAAATCTTCAGTTATTAATATAACTAATTAATTTAGGTGCTAGCTTTACCAGGAGAACTTTCAGTAATGCAAAATCAGGCAATTGAATGCACCCTTCTAAACAAGACAGATTATTCATCAATAGAATATCTTGTGGGAGAAGAAGCAATTATATATGTGGATGAAGTTGACAATAATAGGTAAATTTAATTTTCAGTTTTTTATAAATTCAGTTTTTTATTCAAATATTCTTCTAGTAATGAATCGAATATACTTTTGTTTAATATTTTGCTAAAATTCAAAGAAATTAATAATGCGAATGTAAAAAGTACCATGATAATAATACTACTTCAATAAGTGAAAANTTATTCATCAATAGAATATCTTGTGGGAGAAGAAGCAATTATATATGTGGATGAAGTTGACAATAATAGGTAAATTTAATTTTCAGTTTTTTATAAATGGTTATTCAAATATTCTTCTAGTAATGAATCGAATATACTTTTGTTTAATATTTTGCTAAAATTCAAAGAAATTAATAATGCGAATGTAAAAAGTACCATGATAATAATACTACTTCAATAAGTGAAAATGAAATCTTTTGTATTTTCAGTCAAAATTTGTATTAATAAATGATTTATGTGTTATTAATGTAAATACTACTAATACTAATGGTTCTGTAAAATTTTTGTTTAGAGAAATTATTTACTTAATTAATTACTTAATTAAATAAATTAAGGTTCACTTAATTGACTAGTATTACAATATGGTCAATTAGCTTAATTATATAATTTTATTAATTTTCTTTTTTTATTTTTATTTTTGCAGACTTATTGTAAAATTATTTCGCTCATCAGATGGTATGGAAATAAATACTATTGGCGATTTCTGTGAAGAAATATCGCCAATATGCCCAATGCTTATTCTAAGTTCTACTCATAAAGTATCAGTATCATATGCAGATCATTCTGCTAGTATCTGGTTGAAACGTAATGCAGAGCATACTTTAGAGAAGCATTTAACAGAAGCGCTTGATCAGTATTATTCTAATTCCGAAAATTATTGGAATCAAAAGTTATTGCACCCGAAAGCGGGTGTTTTATGCGTAGTTAAAGCCATAGATGGTCACTGGTATCGAGTTAAGATCTTAAGTTATACTGAAACTGAAGTTCATATAAATTTCATTGATCATGGCTATAATGAAAAAATTAATGGTGACATATTAAGACAATTAGCTCCAGACTTTCATACACCGCATCAGTTAGCTATTAATGCATCATTACCGGTAGTGCTCAATGGTACAATAGATGAACAATTTGATATATTACAAAGTCATTTACATAACAAAGATCTTACCGCCGTTTTCCATAATATCGATAAAAAATGGATAGTAGAAATATTATATGGTGGAGAAAAAATTAGCGATAGGTTCCGTTCTCTTAATTCAATGTTACAACAGAAGATATCTGGAATGAGAGAATCTCAAATTCATAATATGACAGTGGGTTGTAAATATAATGTATCTGTATCTCACATAGATTCACCTAGTCAGTTCTGGCTTCAACATGAAGATGATGCCACGGATCTTTTTAATAAACAAAATGAACTTCAAGATCAAGTATCTACATTTTTAGAAATAGATGGAATATTGGAAGAAGGAAGTTTGTGTGTTGCTGTGTACACTATAGATAATTTATGGTACAGGGCGCAGGTACTTGATGCTGATGAAGATATTACAACTGTTCGATTTATCGATTATGGAAATACAGATGTCATCGACAATAAATCTGGGAATATTCGACAAATGCCAGACTCGTGGAAAGAAATAAAAGAATATGCGGTTAAGTGCAGATTAGATGTTATTCCTGTAGACTCAGAAGATTGGAATATCACAATATGTCAAAAATTTGAAAACTTAATAACACCTGTTAAATCTTTACAAGCCCTGGTAATAGCAAACAGTGTTCCAAAACGAGTAGATTTGTTAATAAATGATAAAAGTGTTAGTGAAACATTAGTTGAAGGTTATCATGCAGTAAAGATTCATACTGAGGAAGAATTAATAGATGAGATAATTGATATTGAATTGGATCCCTATTCTGCTTTTGTAAGCCATATTAACTGTCCAAATGAGTTTTGGGTGCAAGAAGAAAAATCTGTCGGTGATTTAGAAATTATGACTGATAGATTTATCGTGGCACATATGTTTCCCAAAGTAGATGAAATTAAAGAAAATTTATTATGTGTTGCTAAGTATCCTGACGATGAATGTTGGTATAGGGCACGCGTTATATCACACAGTGATAATGCTATACAAGTTATATATATTGATTATGGGAATTCAGCTACCTCAACCGAAATACGTGCTATACCGCCAGATCTTGCAGATATACCTCCTCTATCGAGAAAATGTCGTTTATTTATGCCAGAAGAAATTACAGAATGGTCAGAAAAGGCTTGTGAAGAATTTATAACATTAGCGGCCGATGGAGCAACTATATTTTTGTTAGATGTAATTGAAGAAGGTGAAACCTCGTTGGTGAAATTAACATTGGATGGTAAAAATGTGACAGATATACTTGCAAACTTCTGCGAACGTTACCTATCAATCATAGAAGAACGATTACCTCCTTTGGGTGAAGAAAATTCACCAAATGTATTTGTTAGTCGTATCAATTCACCTGACGAATTCTGGATTCAGACAGAAACTAGCGAAACAGATTTAGATACAATGTTAGAAAGATTAGAAGCAGCACCTAGTTTCCTTCCATTAAGTACATTTGAAATTGGTACTATTTGTGCTGTAAATTATCCAGAAGATGATCAATGGTATAGAGCAAAAATTCTTTCACATTCTGAAGAAGGTACTGAAGTTCTGTATATAGATTATGGCAATACAGAGATTACAAATGATACACGAATGTTACCAATAGATATTATAAATATTCCTCCTTTAGCGAAATGTTGTGCTTTACGAAAACCAGATAGTATAAATTTTTGGTCTTCGGGTGCTTGCAAATTATTCAAAGAAGTTGCTACCGAAGAAACAATGTTTCAGTTTGAGATTCTTGATGATACGAGTGATCCTGCTTATGTTAAATTAATTTTTAACGGAAAAGATGTTGTTGATATTTTAATGGAAAATATATCTGAAGATGCTGTAACAGAAGAAGAAAATCTGTATAATGATAAAAGTAATGTAGAAGCAGAAGAAACAGATGAAACAAAAATAAATGAAATCAAGAAAGAAGAACAAGACGAAGATATGAACAGATTTAAGGAATGTACTGAAAATCAAAATCAAGAAATAAAAGAAAACACAGATAATTCATATCTGGATACTAATTATGTTGTAGAACTTACTGTAGATGAAATAATTCAAAATATGAAAGTGGAAGAACAAGAAGAAGAAGAAGACGAAGATAATACTTTTAATAGTCATGATCATACTATTGAAATGTGTGACAAAAATAACAGTGACGAAACAATAGAAAGTTTTAATGAATTAAAAACACAAAATGAAATAGAGACATTTAGTGATAAGAATGAAATAAAAGATACTGAAATTGATACAGGAGATAATAAAACACATACTGAAATAAAAGATGTGGATGAAAAAGTTTCGACTACAAGAAAAGAGGCAGCAGATAATTTTGAACAATCGAGAATGCAAGTTGAAGAGTCATGCAGCGATAAAAATGAAATACAAGATATTGAAATTGATACGGAAAAAAATAAAATACATGCTGAAATAAAGGATGTGAACGAAGAAATTTTATCAATCACAATAAAAGAAGTAGCAGAAAATTTTAAACAGTTGGAAATTGAAGTTGAAACTAAGTCATATAATTACGAAAATGAAATGCAAGAAATAGATACAGAAAAAGGTGAAATGAATAAAAGTGAAGTAGAAAATGTAAATGAAAAAGTTTCATTAAGTACAACGGAAGAGGTACCATTACAAGAGGTACCAAATACAATTTTAGACTCTCATATTAAAAATGAGTTAGAAGATCTTACAAAAAAACAAGATATGGATGAAATGGAAATATATGAATCAAGTACTGAAGAAAACAAAGAATATGATAAAGACTGTATTACACAAGATACTAATGAAGTAAATGCTGATGTAACGGATCCTAAAAGTTGTTCTGAAATAACAAGCAACGAATCTGAAGATACTGATAAAAAAAATGATAATCCAGTAATTACAGTGACAGTTTATGAAGAAGGTAAAAGAAGCGATAATGTAGAAAATTCTTTACAGCTCGCTTCTACATCAGAATAATTATATATAAAGACTGATTTTGTGTTTTTAAAATAAAAGCACATTTAAATATTGTTCTCTGTGCATTCCTAATAAATTTATATAAAGACTGATTTTGTGTTTGAATGTTATCTGTAAACGGCGCTAAAATTATTATTTCAAAACGTCACTTGTTTTTTTAAAGGGATCTGTATTTAATTTAATACTGTTTGTCCATGTGAATATTTTAACGAAATATTCACAAATATGGGCAAACAGTATTAAATCCCTTTAAAAAAACAAGTGACGTTTTGAAATAATAATTTTAGCGCCGTTTACAGATAACATTCAAACACAAAATCAGTCTTTATACAAATTTATTAGGAATGCACAGAGAACAATATTTAAATATGCTTTTATTTTAAAAAAAAATCTTTCAGTAAAGATGGAATAACATTCCTAAATATATATTGCAGCTTTAAATATAAAAAGAATTAAAACATTATTTTTATTTTTATTTTTTATTACATAATTAAAAACAATAATTTGTATTGCTCGATTATATTAAATTCTTTTATATTATGAAATAAATTACTCTTATAAAAAGCGATAATGGAATATTGTTACAAATAATTACAATACATTGCTTTTTAATTACAGTATAATTTTGTAGTGCTTTGCCAAAAAATAGTAAAAGATACTTAATATATAATAATTTAAAATTACTTTTCTGTTTCAATATAACATATTCTAACATAAAATAAAAAAACAGGTCAATAGAATCTCAAAAATATATTTAGTTATATTAATTAAATATATATAGTTACCAAATATTTAAAAGTTCATCTATAATTTTAATGTAATTTATCAAAATTATATAAATTTATATACTTTAAAATACTCATTCTAAATTAGATTTTCAATCATTAATAGATATTTATGTAATCTTTATATTTAATTTTTACTTATATAATTGCCTTACTTTCAATTTAATTAATTTCAGGTTAATCAAGTACAAATTTTGTAATGAATATAATGAATTTAATAAAAAATTGAGTTTTACTTTAAAATATATTTTTCATATTAATAATTAAATTATCATATATATTGATTTTGAAAAATTATAATTAACATTATTAGAACTTAAACAAAAATGGTGTAAATGTATTACTATTGCTATCATCAAGGTACTAATTATAAACTTAAAAAAATAAGATTATAATAAATTTATGATAATAAAGTAAAATTCAAAATTTACTCTCACAGTTTCTCTAGACATTTTTTTCATAAAAAATTAAATTTATTGTTTATAGATTTAGTTTTTATTGAAACAAATAAATAATAATTATTAAACTATTATATAAAGTTCCTCATTTTTTTTAATAGTTATGAACATAATATAAATTAATATTACAATATTAGTGTTGATAAAAAATAAATAGATTATGGAAATGTTATTATTGCAATAATAATTTAATTTCTATTTTCCTCAGTAATATAGTAGTATGCGCTTATAAAGTTACTCCACAAAAAAACAAAAAAGCCAAATTCTAATTAGTTATTTCATTCATGTGTATGCTGATAATTTTTTCTGACAAAGTATGATTTTTTTAATTAAATGTTTAATAATAACATCAAATGCCTTTACAAGTGATATCATTAATATATTTGATAGTGATACATAAGTGTATATTATAATATGATACTGATAACAATGTCTTTTCTATAAATAATTTCTTACAATAAAATGGCGTTTATATATAATCTAAATATTACTTTTATACTGTATTTAAAAAACTAATCGTATATATCCAATCAATACATGTTAGCATTTAAGAAATAGAAAATACAGAAGATGAGATTTAAACTTATATCTTCTGCATCTTAAATTTTAATAAATCATGCTCATAAAGTAGTATATATGTATGATATATATATATATATATAATGTATGTATATAAGTGTATATATATATACTACTTTATAAACAATTTTAATTAACAAGTGTGGTGAAATGAACGAAAAAAAAAATTTGAAATAATCACTAAAATAATCATTTCATTTATTTTTTATTTCATACACACAAACACACACACACACATACATATATTTGTGATTTTGAATTTTGAAAATTACTAGAGCATTAAAAGAAATTAATAATTTATGCATATTTACCGTCTTATGCATATTTACATTCTTTACCATACATGAGATTATGTAATCATTTCTATTATAATAAAATATATTTTCTAATATAATTGTAAAGATGTTTATTATTTTAAACAGAATGTAATATTAATACTAATACAAAAAAAAAACAAATTGATAAAAAGATCAAATATATTTCGGATAAAAATTTTTTGATCTTTGAGAGCGATATTTTATTAAATTCTTTTTTTTTTTATTTAAATATTTTATGTTATATTTTTCGATTCATCGTAACGTATATCTTCTTTAGGTGTGTCTTTGAGTTTATCTTCATATTTGCTAAACTTTTTTTTCTTCCTTTGTCGTCTTCTCTTTTCTATTTTATAGAAATTCATGCTTTAATATTTTTTATGTTATAATGTTATGTAAAATGTTTTATGAGTGACATATTGCTTTTAAGATTTAATTTACTAAAATCAAATGATAATAATATAAATAAATATAAAAATTGTACAATAATATATTAAAATTTTCTTCAATGTTATTTTTAAAAGACTTTAATAATTCTAACAATAATATTTTTTTTGTGTAAAAAAGAAACGAATGACAAAATTTTTATTATCTAATCTTACTAAAGATTTATTATCAATAAGTTTATTGTATTCTTTACGTTAATTTGAAAAAAAAATAAGAACAAATTGATCATCTTATTTTAGTGTTTCTATATTTAAAAATGATTATGTAGAAACTTAATTTTGCAATAATACACTTGTATGATTAAGGTGAATTACCCTTTTTCTTAGCAAGTTTGATATTCTTTTCCATTTCTGCATTGTATATTTCTTGCTTTTTTTTCATTATAATGTCACGAGCAGCTGCTATTTCATCTTCTAAATACCATCGAAGTGGTCCCTTACATCGTTTACATATCATTAGTTCAACTGAAGGTTCAATAATTTTATCTTTTTTGGCGGTAGGGGCTCTTGAAGTAAAGGGGATTCGTTGTCTACGGCGACCATACGTTTGATCGCTCCAAATAACTTGTTGACCACTTCGATATCTAGTTCGAAGTCCACTTCGTTGAGCATTCCTTTGAGTACTTCGTTGACTGGGAGATTCAATATCGTTATGTTCTTGAATGCGGAATTTAATATTAGGTCCTCCTCCTTCGGTTGGACCGTTTGATAGGAAAAGTGGCTTAGACTCTTTCGATACGAATAATCTTGGATCATAGTCTTTGATATCGCAGCAAAATCCGTAAGGCTTTATTAAAAAATCATTATGTAATGTACCAACGTTAAATTGCTTCGCCCGATTCTTTTTCATGNAATGTACCAACGTTAAATTGCTTCGCCCGATTCTTTTTCATGTTTCGTCTGAAAATTTAATGTTGACGTACTTCAAATTTAAACAAAGAAATTATATTAAACGGAAGTGAGAAAGAAATCATGTTGGATTTTTGTTAGATATAGATTCAAAAAATTTGAAAGAACCATCTACAAAAATCATTGTTTTCATGGTATAAATATGGTCGTATAAAGATTATTTTACATGCTTAAAAAAAATAACATGAACGACTTTTGTCCTTTTTTTTATTATTTGGAATAATTAACCCGAGTTAAAAGTATTTAATACCAGTCACAAATTGAATATGTCAGTGATTATTAGTAATGTATTTATATAAACAGAATTTTTTATCTTAATTGTCTATTACACCGGAAATTCATTGTTTTTGTTATGTCGATAATTTAAAAAAATTTTACCTCCTGTTACGATTTTTAATTGAAGCAGGATCATTTAAATGTTAGTATTGCAAAAAGTTCTGTTTGCATTCGGATCGAGTATACATGTATACATATATATATACATATATGTTTTATATATATATGTATATATATATGTATATATATATATGTATATATATATGTATATATATATGTATATATATGTATATATATGTATATATATGTATATATATGTATATATATGTGTATATATATGTATATATATGTGTATATATATATATATATGTATATATATGTATATATATGTGTATATATATGTATATATATGTGTATATATA
>NIPQ01091036.1:5107-19356 GCA_002806875.1 Lepidotrigona ventralis hoosana | reverse complement strand
AACTGAAACTCTAACCTAACCTGACTCAAGGTCTAACCTAAAACCTAACTCTAATCTAATTAAAACTCTAACCTGACTTGACTCAAAACCTAACCTAACTAAAACTCTAACCTGACCTGACTCAAGATCTAACCTAAAACCTAACCTCTAACTTAAATTAGCTTAAAACACAGGGATCCACGAAATTTCTGAATTCCGTGAATTTCTTCAATTGCACCTGTAAATTTGGACAAGCAACCTCCCCCGTTAACGACAGATAGTTGCCAGGGCAACCATTTTGGTTTGTCGAGCGTTCGCGTTATCGGCTTCATTGTTTCTGTAATTGTAGAGAATGATTTACACACAGCGCGAACAACAAAACAATGCGAACTCGCCGTTGGCCGCGTGACGTTTTATAGTCGCCGATAATTGCAGTCTAGCGAGCAACA
This sequence comes from Lepidotrigona ventralis hoosana, assembly GCA_002806875.1. Lineage (NCBI taxonomy): Eukaryota > Metazoa > Arthropoda > Insecta > Hymenoptera > Apidae > Lepidotrigona > Lepidotrigona ventralis. Next base: position 18,928 of record NIPQ01091036.1, on the reverse strand, counting down.
TACATCGTCGTTATACCGTGTTCCGGATATATATATATATATATATATATATATATATATATGTACTGCACATATACATGTGTCTGAAAGTGTCTGAGTATCTGTTTCTTTTTTCAAATTAAAAAGTTGCAATTTTAGTGTACTTCTTCTTCGTGTGTTTAAGCTCTTGAAAAATATTCTTCCAAATTCTACCTCGCGCACGAACGTACAAATTCAACCCTCTATGGGGGGGCTTAGCTAACTTTCAAATCACGCACTAATAATTTAATTTTCTTCCACATGGTGACGTATCTTGTTATGTATCTTCTTAAAAAATTGTTATTTAATTCAGTTTCACAGCAGCTGCACATACTGTGTGTTTGAAGATGTTTGTTAAATCACACATTTTTTTTTTTTTAAAATGGCATCATAGCTAAGAGGTTGACCTTGAGACCCCAACTTTCAATAATATTTTATTAAATAATTAATTCCCTTCCACAAGGTGGTGTTGTGTAATGTCTTCTTAGTAACCAATAACATTCTTAACAAGGGTTATCAGCTCCAACTTGAAATATCAAAGTAAACGCTTCTGCAAGTTGTCAGCAGGTAGAGAAGCTAAAGGAACCATCCTGCGCAATTGTCATAATTTTTTCTTCTGTCGGTGTTTGTCAAATAAGAGAAAGCTCTTAACTTGCATATCTTATTTTGTTTGCATTTCAACAATCATTTTGTTACTATTTTCATATGATGTAGCTTTGTGACTTTTTCAAGTAGGGTTCTTCAGTGTGTTTGCCGCAACGCTTGTGCTTTCTTTGCTTTTTAGTCTTATATATCAGACAGCCTAAAATATGAGCACAAGATCGTATGAAAATAAAAGAGCGATGAGAATGAGAAGCATTAGCGATAATAGATTCGAAGATTCTTTACTAGATTCTGACTTGGACGAAAGTCATCCAATAGTATTCACTCGACGACGCATAAATATCACCGACAGCGACAATGAATTTAGTGGTAAATCATCGTCGGACGAGGGAGATTCAGTGAGAAAAATTATTTGGCAATCAGTTGTTCCACACGAAAGATAATTTTCGTCGTCCTTGGGAAGGAGATCGTCTTCAAGACCCTGAAGCACCCTACTCTCCCGTGACCTGTTTCCGAAAATTATTCGACGACGAAATTACAAGTAATATAGTCGACCATACCAATACATATGTACTGCAATGTGATCCAGAAAAACCCATAAATGTCTCAGCTAATGGAAACAGAACAATCCTTTGGCTGTTGCTTTTTTCTGTCGACTTGCGGATTACCAAGACACGAAATTCCATACTTGAGCACTTGTGCACACAAGTGCAAACGTTGCAAGCCATTGTCACTTCAGAGTTACATAATTGTTACATGAAATCGTTGAAATTGCTGAATTCATCGTTGGCCGTGTAATTGCCAAGATTGATATTTGTTGATTTCACGTTACGTAAATTATAGTCGTGAAAAAAATTCGCGTCATTTTGCATCATAAGGAAGAATGAATAATTACCCGTTATCGCCAGTTTTTCTTTTATTATATTCAAATGGAAAAGTTGCAAAAAGTAAACCTCCAGTAAACCTCGATGGCGGTAATTTTGTAACTTTCCACGTGTCCTTTGGTATTTTCCCTTTTCTTTATATTATCTTCACCACTTTCCTCGGCTAGTTTTTATTTGAAGACGTGAAGAAAACTGCTCTCTTCGAATAGCCTTGAAAATAACACAACTGTTCAGACAACACAGAAATTAACAGTGATTTTTCGAATTTCCTTCGATTACCATTCTTTTCTAGTTTCTCTGCGAGATGAAGCGAAAAGAAAAGTCGTCTTTTGCGGAATAGAAATTTTCTGGTAGGGATCATCGACCTTCAATTTCTTTACAGAGTATCTTCTCCACGAAACTCCCTTCGAACGGAGATATTTTCCTCATTCCGCGACAGCTTTCCGCTAAAGATTGACGTTCGATCGAGACTCGAATTCTCCTCGTCTCCAGTTATATATTCGCGGCCAGTATCACCGTAGTCGGTTGAAATATTCGCGTGTTTCGTGTTGCGAAACGTTCAACGCCATAACGAGCGGTGACGCGACGCGCGAGCCATCGAGTATCGATACGCGCGCGAATACGGGCAACGCTTTCTCTGTGAGGATGACCGAACGAACGATACGCGGGGAGAAGGAAGGAATACGCTGGTCCGGGGGTTAGAGAGCCACGGAGGAGCCACGGTCGCGACGTGGAGAATGTCAGGGTCGTACTTTAACCCCTGGCCGTCCTTCGTTGTTCCTCCCCTATGTGCGTGTCGTCCATCGTCGTCGTCGTCGTCGTCGTCAGCCAGCCAGCATCGCAGGCAGCCTTGGAATTTTTTTAATTATCATTTGAATCACCGTTAAACACGACACTGTTAGGTGACTCTCTCGAATTAAGGTACGGCCACTTAAGAGCAAACCCGTAAAGCGACGCCCACGCAGCGGGTACCTGTTATGTGCGCTTACGCGCCCGTGCAGGGGCGGACCGAGTCATCCTCCTCTTCTCTCCGAGTCTACGAGTCGCGTCCTGCCGAAGGAAACAAAGATTCACTCTAAATGGAAAGTCTTAATAGAAGGGGAAAAATCGTAAGGTAGTTTTTTTTGCAAAAAACACAGCCACAAAATCGACGTTAATTCATAATCATCGTTCGACAGCTCGCATTCAATTGACCTTTTTCTCCTCTTTTTCACCCAGTTTTTTTTACCTGTGTTGATTCTTTTGCAATCCCTTTTACCTACATATTAGAGGTATAAAGTAACGTTTTTTTCAAATTTAATAAACGTTGCCATCTAGTGGTTAATAATTTAACTTAACCTATATTCTATGTTCTAACTTAACATAATCTATAGTTCCAGTTAAATTTCACGTTGCCATCTAGTGGCCAATGACTTAACATAACCTATATTCTATGTTCTAACTTAACCTATAATTCCAGTTAAATTTCACGTTGCCATCTAGTGGCCAATGATTTAACTTAACTTAACCTATATTCTATGTTCTAACATAACTTATAGTTCCAGTTAAATTTCACGTTGCCATCTAGTGGCCAATGATTTAACTTGACATAACCTATATTCTATGTTCTAACATAACTTATAGTTCCAGTTAAATTTCACGTTGCCACCTAGTGGCCAATGATTTTTAACTTAACGTAACCTATATTCTATGTTCTAACTTAATATAACCTATAGTTCCAGTTAAATTTCACGTTGCCATCTAGTGGCCAATGATTTAACTTAACCTATATTCTATGTTCTAACTTAACATAACCTATAGTTCTAGTTAAATTTCACGTTGCCATCTAGTGGCCAAAGATTTAACTTAACATAACCTATATTCTATGTTCTAACTTAACATAACCTGTAGTTCCAGTTAAATTTGACGTTTGAAAAAATGTTGTACAGTATCAAGAAACGACATTGCTTCTGGTACAAAGTGAAGCGATTGTTTAGTTGATCGCGAAGTTTGTTTTAAGGTTATGTTACTTGCTGTTTCGATGGCAGGAAGAGTCTTTTGCAAACGTTGCGAACTCCTTCGCGTTGACCTTGCTTCTAAGGTCCGCGAAGTTTCTCGAGAATCCTTTGTTGAATCGCGTTTTATATTTCTCTTTCTTAAATGTGGATTCCATCTACTACCTCTAAAGTCTCTACATTCTTCTTTCTTTCTCTCTCTGTTTGAATGAAATCGATCGAAACTTGAAAAGAGCTGAATGGTGAGCACAATCAATCGGAGCGCTGTTTGTCCCGATCGGAAGGAAGAGAAGCGTGGCTCGAGAAGGTGTGGCTACGGCCCTGAGCACCGCGCTGCACACATAGGGTGGCCAGACAGAAAAATGGCAAAAGCACTCCACCGATGGCTGGCACGAATAAGGGCTACGTAAAGACGGGTCGTAAAACTATGATTTACGGCTTGTCATTGATGCGCTCTCGCTGTCCGTCTGTCCGTCCGTCCCTACGAACCTTTTTCTCCCCTCGGCTCATCACGCTCGTCTCCGCTCAGCTCTTCTCCTCTCCGTGTGTTCCCTTCTTGTTATTTTGCTCGCGTGCTCGTTCCTTTTGTTTTTCGCGCGTCCGCGTCTCCTGCACTGCGGAGCACCAGCCCCATTCGAGAGGAGCGATAATCGATTAGCCTTAGCTTGGGGGAGAAGCAGTTGCGTTTCGACCGGCAGCGCGATATCCGTAAGAAAACGCAGCTGCGTGTCCATGTAATTATCGTTCGTATTTTCAATTCAATGGAACATACCTACTGATTCTGCAAGCGCGAAATAAATTCCTCCGATTCGAGGAAGGGGGTGAAAATTCGGGAAAGTAGCTGAAATTTTTTCTTTCTTCTCTCTCAGGATAAACACAATCTTTTTCTTTTTTTTTTTTTCTTTTTTTCGTAATACGTTCCGTACGCAAGCTTGCTTTCGTCGTTGGCAGTGTCTCGATACTTTCGAGCAAGGAGAGTCCCTTCGTCAAACGAATATTAACGCGCCGACGACCTTGCCGCGATTCTACTTTGTCTTCACTCTTCGGTGGCTATTGTCCTCGGAGCTCGAGAGCACCGAGTGTGGCGTGGTACACGATGTACACGATGCGGTCAGTGGGTTATTTAAAGTTTTAACGCAGGCCAGCCCTGCCGGCAACACGGTTACATTTAATGGCGTCTGCGGTTTCCCATCAAATTTCTCCCCCGTATCATCGCTCTCTCTCTCGATTCGTTCGCCAACCTCGACATTACATGCGTTTCACCAGACTATTCCTTTCTCTCTCTCTCTCTCTCTCTCTCTCTCTCTCTCTTAACTCCTCGACGTGCGAATCAAATGAAATTCCGTGCGACCGAAAAGTGATATTTGTCTGTCTTTCATTTTGATACCTGTAAACTTGGCAAGATTTTTATACTACACGATTTTATTGACCTACGAAACGTGTCTGAGAATTCGTAACGGTTTACCAACGAAACGATTTAATCCTGTATAATTCCGCGAAGTTGGTTCACACTTGATCATCAATTTAATATTAATTAAAATCAACACGGAACACCTATTCTCCAGTTGTATCGATATATTTTCCGATGAAAACTCATTCATCAAGTTTATCGCGATCATGTCAAGGGGTTAAATCAGTTGCAATTGTTACGAGATACTCAGAAGCTGAGAACCTGTGCTGAGACGAACTACTCGGCAAGCACGGGAAATCGGGAAATCAAACGGTCGTCGACGAGATAACGAACGAACCAATCAACGCGATGATATTCATCTCGCGGTGGTGGCGAACGATCGACGAAAGCACGCGCCGCGAGTACGCGCGCTTGGAAAGTTTCGAGTGAAAGTGGTCGAGCCGCTGGTTGCTCGTTAACGCGTAACTTATCGCCAACCGATAGTTAACCCCGGGGGGAGCGGGGGTCGAAGGTCGAGTTGCGAAACGAGCAGCCGCGTTATCGCAGCCGATCCCTTTGCAAACGCGTGAAAACGAGCGAACGCCGCCGTAATCGATTGCGAACGTTAGACGCGACGATATCCAGCCACTTTAACACTTTCCCCGGCTATTTGAAATGACACTGAGAGATATTATTTTTGTATACGTTTTGTAAATAATCGTGCAATTCCTGTTATTGTACTAATTTGACTAATTTTAATTTTACTAATATAACAATCGAACCCTTTGTTTTCAAGAATTCGGTCAACAATTTCCCCGACGGGATATTTGAAATGACAGTGAAAAATATTTTTGTATACGTCTTGTGAATAATTGTGCAATTCCTGTTATTGTACTGTACCAATTTAACTAATTTTAATTTTACTAATATAACAATCGAACTTTTCTTTTCAAGAATTCGGTCAACAATTTCTCTGGCGGGATATTTGAAATGACAGTGGGACATACTATTTTTGTATACGTTTTGTAAATAATCGTGCAATTCCTGTTATTGTAATGTACTAATTTAACTAATTTTAATTTTACCAATATAACAATCGAACCTTTGTTTTCAAGAATTCGGTCAACACTTTCGCCTGCGAAATATTTGAAGTGACAGTGAGAGATATTATTTTTGTGCACGTTTTGTAAATAATCGTGCAATTTTTATTATTGTACTAATTTAACTAATTTTAATTTTACTAATATAACAATCGAATCTTCGTTTTCAAAAATTCGGTCAACACTTTCCCCTGCGAAATATTTGAAGTGACAGTAAGAGATATTTTTGTGCACGTTTTGTAAATAATCGTGCAATTCCTGTTATTGTACTAATTCAACTAATTTTAATTTTATTAGTATACCATAACAATCGAACTTTTGTTTTAGAAGAATTCGGTCAACAATTTCCCCGACGGAATATTTGAAATGACAGTGAGAGATATTATTTTTTTGTACGTTTTGTAAATAATCGTGCAATTTCTATTATTGTACTAATTTGACTAATTTTAATTTTACTAATATAACAATCGAATCTTTGTTTTCAAGAATTCGGTCAACGCTTTCCCCGGCGGGATATTTGAAATGACAGTCGCGTGTAACAGATATTATTTTCACGTATGTTTTATAAATAGCTGTGCAATTTTTCTTATCTCGTGTTAATTTCAACTATTATAATTTTATTAATGTATTGTAACAATCGAACTATAACTGATTTTAGACTATCGTTTGAATTAACTAAAAAGAGTATGCTCCTCTTCTCGAAATTGATATTAACTTTTGTTTGGACAGAAACACGAGCGTATAAAATCAACTTGTTTCAATTGTCATTTAAATTACAGTGATTCAGCGTTAACAAATATTTTCCATCTACTTGCTCGTACTGATATATTTTCGGACAAAACCAAAATCAAATATTATACATGTGTAACGCCCGGAACGACGAAATTTGCGAGCAACTGGACGCGAGAAGTCTCTTTACGAATTATAAAAAAGTTGTCACGGCTCGTAATAATCTCGCCACTCATTATTCGACGTTCGTAGTTTTTAATCTCCTTCGTCGAGGAATATCTTCCATTTTATCATAACCCCCCCTCGATGAAAAGAAGAGTGAAGAACGCACGTTTTTTTCCTGTCGTTTCAGATGTGAGCCTGTGAAGGTGGAATCCTCGAGAAGCGCGAGGTCCTCGCAATGGAGGCGGGACCGAAGCAACAACAGCAACAACAGCCAGCGCAGTCGCAACAACAACAACAACAACAACAACAACAACAACAGCAACAGCAAAATTCGTCGGGTAGTGAAACGGGACAAACGTCGAGCCAGGCGACGAGCCCGCAGACCGGCCAGGCCCAAGGCCAGGCTCAAGGTCAAGCGAATCAAGATGCAGCCGCAGTCGCAGCCGCGACCGCGGAGGCCGGACCGGTGGAGGAGGGCGTGCTTCTCGCGAGGGTGCACGTCCCGGAACTGTATGTCAGCAAGTGTCTTCAGTTCCCGAAGGACCAGCTCGTCTGGGACGTGAAGCAGCAATGCCTGGCGTCGTTGCCCAAGGTAAGCTTTCCACACACGCGCGCAACACAGCCGCTCCTTACCTCCTCTTTCGTCGCTCGCGAATGTGTTTTGTTTCGATTCTCTCTCTCTCTTTCTCTTTCTCTTTCTCTTTCTCTTTCTCTCCCCTTCCGTGTGACTGGGCTGGCTCTCTCGCTCGCGAGAATCCATTAGCGATGATCCTTGAAGAAGAGCCGAGCCGGGGTTCGCTCGCGATTCGTTCGCGCCGCTCCGGGGTCAATTAACGGTCTCAAATTGCATTATCCTCTTCGAGCTACCGATTCGTCGACTGGCGCCGAAGCATTAATCTCTCTCTCTCTCTCTCTGAAAACGTCGGGAGCCTTCTCGTTGGCTTGGAAAGAAATCGTAATCGTCCTTGTACTTTGTTGTCGATGTACGACGCGTTCCATTACCACCGTCGATCTCTGTCCGAGAGCTTCGTTACGTCGTACACGTACGTGTTTCGATCGATGGCCGATACACGTACGCGAGAGATCTTTCTGTTTTTCTCTTTCTTTCTTTTTTCTTTCGCCGAATGAAAAATACGCAGAAACTGTTGCATCGAAAAACACGCGAAAAACACACCGCCGATCCCGGTAAATTGCAGGGAACGCGTCTGCAGAGCCGCGTCAGTGTATTCTCTCAGCGAGAGACTGGACCGGGCTTCCTGACTCTTCTCTCTCCTCTTCTCTTTCTCTCTCTCTCTCTCTCTCTCTCTTTCTCTTTTTTTTTCGTCGGATCGTAGTCGTAGTGGATAGCCGGAGCCCTCGGAAAGTCGCGAAGCACACGCAGGATTAAGAGATCTCGTGGAGATCGCTACCGTGCGCCTCCCCTCTCTTTCTCTCTCTCTCTCTCTCTCTCTCTTTACTCGCGATCGTTTTATTTATCGAGATATTCGTTCCTCCTCAGCGGACGAGGTAACGATGCACCACGAATGCAAATCGGGCGACCCCCGACGTGTGTTCTCTTCTGCTCTCTGCCTCCGCGTGTGTGTTTCGCGGCACCGTGGAATTTCCAGATCGCACGAAAGAAGTATCGCACTTCTGACACGAGTCACTTAGCCGCACCGCCACTGACATGAAACAGACACGAACACGTGCCACGACTCCTAAACGAAATAGAGAAAATGCTAGAGAAAATACCGATCTCTCTCTCTCTCTCGATCGACTTTGTCGTACGCCACGCAAAGGAATTTTCACGCATGTAGTCTATTCTATTCTAAGGAGGCAGGTGTCCTCCGCTGCGACAACTCTCGCATATACCATTCTCAGAGTTACGCGACTTCACCCAGCCTCGGTTGAAAAATTTCCCTCCTTTTGTTCTTTTCTCTTCTCTTCTTTCCCCCACCACTATCTCTCTCTTTCTCTCTTTCTCACGTTTGCTGCAGAACTTCGTCGAAGATGAAAGTTCCTGTCTTTCGTTCTCTCTTGCCATCCCCTGGACATCCTCGAATTTCTCCGAACGATGACGCAGATTAGCGAACGTAAAACACGTCCTAGCCTCTGCTCTTATCCCTATAATTGGCTGTCCTGTTAATCGACGAATGCTCGATCGTCAGAGAGACAGAGAGAGAGAGAGAGAGAGAGAGTATTGTTCGAGTTTCTTTGCAGGCGATCTATCCGCGTCGTTTATGGGATCGTTTATGGAACGTTGACAGTCATCGAACGTGTTCCGAAGGATTCTCGCGGCCAAGNTTCCATCTGAAGCCAGATGCAGATTTACTCAATATTTGCCGAATAAGCCCGACCCCAAATTTGGTATTAACTATGTGACACGGGATCTCTGTTGCAAGAAAGTAATAAATCATTAAATATAAAAATATTCTATTATTACGTATTTTTTAAAGACCAGTCATTTCGACTGGTTTCGATAGAAATAGTTTGCGTTTCCCTCTGTTTCGGCAAATTGCTACCACGGAGAAGAGAACGAAGGAAAGTCGCGTCGCGGATCCCCCCTTAGAGTCTTAGCGAGTTAATCGACTTTGTAGGGAAGGGAAAGCCTTTTGCAAGGGAGTGGTCTCGATTCGGTTCGAAGAAGCGTTCAGCTGCCAAGAACGAAGGAAAGTCGCGTCGCGGATCCCCCCTTAGAGTCTTAGCGAGTTAATCGACTTTGTAGGGAAGGGAAAGCCTTTTGCAAGGGAGTGGTCTCGATTCGGTTCGAAGAAGCGTTCAGCTGCCACCCTTCTACATTCCTACGTTGCATGAAAACAGTAGTGTGTTCAGTTAGAACACGGGGGTGGCGGGCCGGAATGGGTTTTCGATTAATCCGGTGGCTGGTGTGCTGGTTTTCAGGAGCTGAAGGAGAGCTTCAATTACGGCTTGTTCTGCCCGCCCGTGAATGGAAAAGCCGGGAAATTCTTGGACGAGGAACGTCGCCTCGGCGATTATCCCTTCAATGGACCCGTCGGCTACTTGGAGGTAAGACACCTTTCTTTACCTAGCTTCGCTTCTGCTCGCGACAGCCTGTCCACATCGTTGTTGCCGGCTGTTTTCAACCTTGCCGATAGAAGACTGTTACGCTAGCCAGAGCGTATATTCCCGATTTATACGCGAAATTTATTCCGAAGAATCTATATTTAATTATTTAATTTATTCCCACTTATTTCAGCGACTTTGCCGAAATTGGACAAGCAGCTGTTCGGTTGAAAATGCTAATCGTAATTCTTCTTTCGAAGGGAAAGAATTGTGCATTGCGAAGGCACAGTATTGCCTTCGTGATAATAATAGTCGTGAAGTGAAATCCCCACGACTTTTGGAAAGAGAAGAGTTGAATTGACACGCGTTGATCGCCTCGTTCTTGCCATGATTCAGCGTTACAACTCTTAATCATCCACCTATTCGCCGTGGATCTCGCTGTTTTCACTCTCTAAAATGAAAAGAAAAATATCACGATCTCGACTGAAGAGCTCCGGCACTGTTTCGCCTAGTTTCGTACACTTTGAAACACGACGAACAATTACGCAATAAATCTTATAAATTTGTATACTATATTATAATATTTAATATTCAGTTATAAATTATAAATATAAAGTTCCATAAGTATCACAGTAATATTAATTATCAATTAGACGTTTCTTTGTCAGTCTTAATGGTTCGCATATTCAGCGAAAGAAGAATATTCGACCGAATTGGCGATCGCGTAGCGACGTTAAATTTGCAAAATCACTAAATATCAATGAGTGGGAAGGTTCTTTGTATACTCTCTCTCTCTCTGAGAGTATACAAAGTACACAAAGGGTGTACGAGTGAATAAAAACAATGAGTAGAGAGTGGCGTAGGATCTGGGGGGGAAAAAGGTGGTGGGTCGATTCCCGGGGGAAGGGAGGCCGGCCGCTAATAGGTTAATTTGAATTTTCATCCCTGACCTCGGGACTATTCTCGTCCCGGAGGAATAATGGCCGCGCGAGGGCGGTTGAATGCGAGGCCTAAATGGGTTGGCTCCGGGCTTTCTCGGTGTGCTCTCGGAAGGGGGCGCATTGACGCGGACGAAAAGGTTACTTCAGCTCCGGGAGATTGCCCGGCGTCCATTGACGTGTCCAACGGTGCGCTCGTCAAAGGGGGGAAAAAAAAAAAGAAAAAGAAGAAGAAAGAATGACGGAAGAGGTTTGCTCGGGTTGCGAAGAATCGCGACTCCCCTCGTGATGTCGCATCAGCAGGGGGTTCCCTAGCGATCCTCTCTCTCTTTCTCTCTCTCTCCTCCCTCTTGTATGTGTCTTGCGCGGACGCGCATGTTTCTTGGCGCGCCTCGGGTCAAGGAGGGACCCGCGTGGCTATTTTTTCCCCCTTCGCGAGCTTGCTTTTTTTCCACCTCGACCAGGTGAGAAGCGATCCGTGAGAACGAGAAGGAGGGAGAGAGAGAAAGAGAGAGAGAGAGAAGGAGAGTGAGTGGTCGTCGTCGACGTCGTCCTCTACGGCGGACGCGAGAGCGGAAGGTTGCAACGCGACCGTGAAGAGGAGACAGCCGTGCGCGAATTTTCCTCTCTCGTTTCGACGCGACGCGCGCGTGTCCCTCCGCGGTTCTTCCAGTTCGAGACCGATNTCCACCTCGACCAGGTGAGAAGCGATCCGTGAGAACGAGAAGGAGGGAGAGAGAGAAAGAGAGAGAGAGAGAGAAGGAGAGTGAGTGGTCGTCGTCGACGTCGTCCTCCACGGCGGACGCGAGAGCGGAAGGTTGCAACGCGACCGTGAAGAGGAGACAGCCGTGCGCGAATTTTCCTCTCTCGTTTCGACGCGACGCGCGCGTGTCCCTCCGCGGTTCTTCCAGTTCGAGACCGATCGCATTACATTTATCTCGATGAGAAGCGCCACGCGACACCCGCAGGAATGCGATCACCCATTCGGATCCCCTGGCACACGATCCGACGAGGAACGACACCCGAAGGTACGATAGAAGAAATCTGTTAGATCACCGATTCGTCCGGATTCGAATGTACGAAGAAGGGGTAAGTCGAGTAAGCAGAGAGACGACTTGGTCCGCGTCAGTCGCATGTAGGATAAAATTCTAGTCGAAATTTCGACAGATCGTCCAACAAAATTCAACACTTTGACGGTCGCCTAATATTTTTCTCATCGGCCTCAGGTTGCAATTGCCGGTACTATACTTAAATGGTTAGAAAGTTAGCTTGTCAGATTTGTTGCTCTCGCGGTACAGAAAATTCGGAGAATTTCCAAAAAAACAACAGTTGCCATATCATAAGCGAAAGTGAGTATCTCTCGCGAGCAACGAGATGATATTTTTAAATGGCTGGCGAAGAGAACACGTACGTGGTGCAGACAAAATGGCCGACAATACGTCGTATTAATTACGAGGAGTCATCTGACTCGGAACTCGACCCAACGAGTGATCCTCGGCTTGACACTTTACTCACACTTGACAGTATAGAGTAAAACTCTCAGTCGCGATCGAGATTTCATCCAGATCGTTGGATCGTTGCACCGCGAACTGTTGAAACGGTGGTTCGCGACAAAACAAATAATGCAGCGGTTGGTCAACGAGATCTGGATCTTGCCCGCGGTTTTCTTGCGTAACCGGATCTAGTTCTCATCTCGATACTGGCGTTCGTCTTTTTCTTCTTCTTCTTCTTCTTCTTCCTCGTCTTCTTCTTCGTCGCGGGGATTCACTTTCTGGGGTAGGTCGCGTAACTCGTTCACCTCGCACCAGTTACAAATTACCCGGGCCATTTATCGTCCACGTTCGCGAGAGACTGCGGTTCGTCTTCGCACCGCCACGTGCGTAAATATTTGAACGGTTCTAAATCGGCCCTTCGAAACTAGGCGTTCGAGGACGAGCCGAAGAGAAGTGGAGTTTAACTTTTCCACTGCGTATCCGAACAATGTTTGATCGAACGTCGAGAGTTTTTCAGTCGAGAGGGGCGAGGAGAGATTCCTCGGCCTCGTTTTTTTTTTCTTTCTTTCTCTCTCTCTCTCTCTCTCTCTCTCTCTCTTCGTCTGAGCAAACGACCTTGAGCCACCTTCGGATAGCGGGGATTTTCAGCTCGTCCGTTTCGTGAAATATTTCAACGTCGGGCCGGATGATGTAGATAAAGTGCGAACGTCCGAAGATGGTACGCGCCCGCGGCTTGTTTTACTTTTTCTGCCTCGCTCACCGCTTGGCTCAACTTGGCGCGCAATAACACGGGGCCCGCCGTATAGGGCCGCGGATAGAAATAAATACGCGGGGTTAGACAGAGCCATAGATCACCTGTATTCGGTACCATCACGTTGTTCGCCACGCCGTTCCTTTTTTCTTCTTCTTTTTGTTTTTTCTGTTTTTCTTTTTTCTCCCCCCCCCCTTCATACCGCAGCCATCGATCGAGCCAGCCAGCGCACGCTCGATCTCGTCACGCGAGATTCACTTTCAGAAACATTCAGGGGGAGGAGGAGAAGAACCCAGTTAATTTTCACCGAGCACCATTCGATCCTCGAAAACGCGAATCTTGGCTATTGTTCTCCAACGACTTTCGAGGCAATTGACGAGTCCTAGTTTCTCCGTTACTTTCTTCAAAGTACAAGCGATTACAGTCGATGGCGCGTCGCCGTAATTAAACTATAGCGCCAAAGGGGCCCGCGATAAATAGAATCGTCATAACTGGAACTATCAAAGTGGCCAAAATAATCGTTTGAATATTCTTGTCACGTAGATGCAAAACAGTGTATTCTTTGAAACTCGACAGAAATACCAAAATGGCCAAAATGATCGTTTGAATATTTTTATTACGTAGATGTAAAACAGTGTTTTTTTTGAGAACTCGACAGAAGTACCAAAATGATCGTTTGAATATTTTTATTACATAGATGTGAAACAGTGTATTTTTGAGAACAGAAATACCAAAATGGCCAAAATAGATCGG
>NIPQ01091035.1:0-10564 GCA_002806875.1 Lepidotrigona ventralis hoosana | reverse complement strand
TCGTTATAATAATATAAATGTCGTCACCGATTTTTCAAATAGTAGCTTAATCGTAGTAAAATGAAGCTTGTCATTAAAAACCAACTTGCAGGGATGGATGCCAGTACGTAATATCTTTCATCTGGAACATTAAAAAATCAAACATAATTGAGCTTTGATTTAAAACTCAATTCTGAATACTGATCATATCCTCTCACACAATTTCACTCGTATATAAATATACTTATATGTAAAATATCACCCAAAACAATAAATCATTACTAAACAACTTAATAAAAGAAATTAAAAACTTAATTTTACTATTTTATAAAGAAATCGCATTACTATCAATATACTGGCTCTTTTTATTTACAACAAGCGCATGCAGATAACGGATAGAAAATTAATAGTGAAATAATTAATAAAAGAAATTAAAAACTTAATTTTACTATTTTATAAAGAAATCGCATTACTATCAATATACTGGCTCTTTTTATTTACAACAAGCGCATGCAGATAACGGATAGAAAATTAATAGTGAAATAAATTACGAATAACTGGATTATGAATAAATATATATACTCTGACATTCTTGCGTAATATTATAAAGTTTACCTGTCATTTGATCAGATTTCTTTACTGCCGCCCAGCCTAAACTTCTTTCAACTGCCATCTTCCATTTTTTATACCTAGCATCTCTTTCTATGGAAAGTAAAAAAAGCATTTTATGAAAGATAAAATATCACATCATTAAATCTGAAAATCTTTTACCTTCTGGCGTTGTTGTTGGTAAAAATGTATCACTAAGTACTGTTTCTATATTTTCACCTTCTAATTCCCAAACACCTATACCTTCTGCATGACCTGCAGCCATTGCAGCACCTAATGCCGTGATATCTGGCATTGTTGATCTGACTAAAATATATGAGCATTAATGAATACATTTATTTATCTTTCAAACCATTTAAGAAACCAGTACTTACATACTGGTGTACCGCAAAGATCTGCTTGCAGTTGCATAAGAAGATTATTTGTTGACATTTTTCCATCTGTGTTTAACTTGGTCAATGGAAAACCACAATCTTTATACATAGCTTCCAAAATATCTCTAGTTTGGAAACAAACAGCTTCCAATGATGCTCTTATTATATGCTGTTTCGTTGTAAATGCAGTAAGACCACAAATAATTCTGTAAAAACAAAAGTCTAAATAAGCAATATATATGCTAGGATCTTATACTAAGCTCTCATAAAGTGATCTCTACCCTCTCGCATCTTTTCTCCAATATGGAGCGTACAGTCCTGTAAAAGCTGGCACAAAATATACATCGCCGGTACTAAAAACACTTTGAGCCAAATGTTCGCTTTCATGAACATTCTTAATAAGTTTCATATTATCTCGTAACCATTTAATAGCAGCACCTGCTACTGCAATTGAACCTTCCAGTGCATAAACCGCTGGACTTTTTGGACCTAACTGATATGCCACCGTTGTAACTAATCCATGAGAAGAATACACACGCTAAAAATTGTAACAATTTATAATTTCTGATCAAACAATATGCCGAATCATATTATTTTTTTACATTACATACTGTTGTTCCCGTATTACATAGCAAAAAGCATCCACTTCTATAAGTGTTTTTTGCTTGTCCTTTCTTTAAACAATTTTGTCCGACTAATGCTGATTGCTGATTTCCTAAAATCTAAAAATATCAAGGGTATTATATATTTGACGTAGATATATATATATATATATATAATTTTTTAGAAGTATACATAGAAATGTAACTTACACCAGATATAGTGATGCCCTTCAATGGACCAAGTGCAATATTTCCATAAATTTCAGAACTGCTCTTAATCTCTGGTAATATTTGCATAGGAATGTCGAAATATCTGCATAACGTGGGATCCCATGAAAGGGTCTCTATGTTCATTAACATAGTCCTTGATGCATTCGTTACGTCAGTAATATACAATCCACCGTCTTTGCCACCCGTTAAGTTCTGTAACCATTTTTCAATGAATTCTCTGGATCATGAATGTCATCATCTACTCATTCCTTTTGCTGTAAGGCACAATAATTGTTTTCGTATCCTAGACAAATTCTACATTCAAGCATACAGTAGTCACATACCCAAACGACCCAGGTATCCATTGTGCCCACTTTGCATCGCCTGTCCCGTATCGCTTTCCTAATAGTGGGCACGTTATCCTTCATCCAACGAATTTTTAACGCGGAAAAATACGGGCTCACTGGTAAACCACATAATGGTTTAATATGATTTTTACTTTGATCCGGAAACTTGGCTATTATCTGATCGACGATGGAATTCGTTCTTATGTCGGACCACACTGAAATAACAACAGCATTAATAAGCATTATAAATATTTTGTACTTGATCAATCCGATTATTGTCAGGACAAACCTATCGCATTATGTAATGGTTCACCGGTCGTTGCATCCCATGCTAATGTAGTTTCTCTTTGATTTGTAATACCGATCGTTACTATATCCTCCACCTTTAACCCAAACACATCTAATTTCCGAATAACATCTTTAATACACGCTTTTACTGCAAAAAGGATCTCCTTTGGATCCTGTTCCACCCATCCTTCCTGCGGACTTATTTGTTCCACGTCGATTTGATGAGATGCCACTTCAGCTACATGCTTTGCATTGAACACCTGCAATACAATTCAATTTCATGTTTCTTTCGTAGAAAGATATACGTTAGTAAGTCATTAATGTTAACAACTGTATACATGTGAGCGACATATACGTTGACAGTAATAGGATCTAACGTGAGAATCGACTCAAGTAGAATCAACGTCGTACATTCAACTATAACAATGTCTCACCACAAAACGAATGGTCCGCGTGCCAACATCAATTACTCCGACAAGGGGACCCGGTTTTTTTGTTGAGGTCGGCATTGTATCTGGAAGACAAGCGCAATATTTTATAATTCGTTGACATTACGTTAACATTACATTGACGTTACGTTTGCAAAATCTGGCACACAGAATCTTGAAGTTTAAAAAAGCAAAAAGGATGCGACATTTGTTTATAATATACGTCATACGATTTCATTCGAACAATGTTATTAACATCGAGATGGATGTAGCGATTTTGCCCTACTCTTTACGTTACAAAGGGAAGACTTGATAACATAATAAATATTCATGTTCTATTATCATGCCTTATGTTTCTCGATAACCCGTATATTGCTTGAAACGATAATAATTAGATTAGAGATGAGCCAGACACGTGGTTCGCGAGAGAACCTTCGTAAAATCTCTCCTACAACGTGACTATTAATCTCTCATTGTGTTTGCAAAAGCACTTTATAACTCTCATGCAATGAGCTTATGCCATTAAATTTATCTATTGTTACGTCTGTATTCTGCGTTGAAACGTATTATAGAAATCTAGAAACCTATTATCCTCTAACTTCCCGTTCGCTTTCTACGTATCTATATATGTAAGTTCTTCAATATTATATTGAACTTTCATCGATTGTTTGTCTGTATTCTGCGTTGAAACGTATTATAGAAATCTAGAAACCTATTATCCTCTAACTTCCCGTTCGCTTTCTACGTATCTATATATGTAAGTTCTTCAATATTATATTGAACTTTCATCGATTGTTCTCCGATCGTTTGCTAATCAAATCAGTTACTTACTAAGTTAATCTGATTGACGAAAATTACTTAGCGACACTAAGCCTTCTATTATCTTCACTAATTTAAGGTAAACTCAGTACGAGGTCACAATAGTTTTAAATTCAACTCTTTTCACTGAAGAGGGTTCATNTTCTTTATCGCGCATTAAAGACAAAATATTCCTGATAAGAATATTGTCGCCACGATTAACTTGCAAAGAATTGGAACAACCTAGCGAGACTTAAGAAAAACATCGATTGAATAATTCTTGAAAGCCGCGACGATCAGATAACATTCCCTTGGTGAATTTCTAAAATTGATAACGACGTAAGGTTACTCCTTTAACGTTAGAATTTCATCAAAGACAAATCGACAGGGCTCACCTTTATCTTTGAACGAGTAATACTTGAAGATACTCGTCTTGCGACCAGTTTGCGTGCGTTCCAACTCCGGGAAGCTGGAATCGTCGAATGTCCCATCCTCGTCCTCTTCCAATTTTTCACTCGCATTTGGATCCTCATTTTTCATTGAAATCCCTTCCACAGCTTCTTCCTCCATGATCGGCCGATTAATAATTCAGCAGTACCAAAAACAAAACGCGCGCCAATTTTTTACGCAACAGGACCGCAACGACGACCAGTTGTGCCCGTGATGACGGTCAAAGTCGAATGATTCGTTGCACGAGCGTCCAACTAGAGAAAAAGAAAGTCAGTTACTAAAATCGTGCTTATTAGCACATCTTTCCGATGTATCGAGCACGCTTCGACCAAAGAGAACACGCGCAAGGCACCTTTGTCTGTTCACCTTCTGCTTTCCTTACCTCTCGCTTCGTCTCACCTAAAACCGATTACATATCATCCCAAGTCGCAAATCGTGTTCTTCCTCGTATCTCTTTTGAGAAGGAGACTTCTCGTTCGTCTGTCGTGGTTGCCATCACTGGCAACGACTACATTCTAAAATTAACTGTCAATCGTTCGAACCTACCCGTCGCCTCGAAATTCACGCGGCGCCCGCGAACATTACGAATTATCCGTTATCAATAGGATTTTCATAAGTTCCCGCGCTTTTCAACTTCGCTACTGAAACTCAACCGTAGCTACTCACGCATATATATCGTTTTTAACTTTTCTACCAAGGACGTTCAATTTTGTGTATCGAGATAAAAAAAAATGATTCGATTGGTTCAACATTTGATTCAAGAATCAAGGATACAAGCACGCGTTAAATGTTTTATTTTGCAGCGCAATTAACACTTACTTAGTCTGGCTTATTAATAATAATTCAATTATCAATATATCAAGATAAAATTGCAAATAGGTAGATATAGATAAGGTGAACTTCAGATAATGTTATTGTTATTCAAATCTGTAACAAATACATTCCAGATATAAACTACAATAAATAAAGGACTGAAATGAAAGTTAATAAGTAACAAAGAAATTTAATGTTTACAAGTAACGAAATACATACAATCATTGAAATAAAAATTGCAAAAAGATAGTCCAGCGTTACTTCCACAGTTAGTTTTACAAAGTAAACAAACAATTTTCGATGACGACACGGTCGTAAGGCTGTACGTAAAAGTACCGGACACATGATGTGGTCTGTAAAATGGCCGCATAATGCGCTGATTTTTACCTGGGAAGCTTCAGACTATCCGAAAGTACAAGCAGTGTCCTGCTCTTATATAGAAACTAAATACGAAATTAAGCACTTGCGAGAACGCAGCAAATCATCATAGCCATCTACCGGCAAAATTGGTATTAAAGCTTATATTTGTTGCCGCTTGAAGTCGCTGTATTACTTGGCGCGAAAATATAAAAGATCCTATTTGCAATCATAAACAAAGCAGATTTTCTTTTAATATTTACATGACGTCATGATCAGATTATGTAACAGTTATTATTCGACTTTATATTGCTCACATGTACATTCTGTTTTAAGAAATTTTTGTTAAAATGAAAAAACTAACGCAGAAAACATTCTTTATAAAAATTAAATAAAAATTAGGAAAAATAATTATTTATTCGATAATTGTAGCATGACTGACAAAATTAACATATCTGAATTAAAATAGTTGTGACTTTATCTAACCACCAATCTTTATCTCATCACCAATTATATTTAATGTCTAATGTGAGGCTAATTCGTTTTCCAGTGACGTAATTTGATTTTTTATGGACAGAATCAATACGAAAGCAATGCAGTAATACGTAACAATACATAAAATCTACAAGTAGAGTATGTTTAATAAGCACAAGTTTTCTTTGTAAAATAATTGAATGTCCCTTTCTCCAATATTTTTTAGTAATGTAATTAACCACAAAGTTGACTCAAGTATGAAAATTTTAGTGATTGTATCTCTATGCATAAATCAGCTAAACATAGTAACATTTCATTTTGATATATTCGTAGTTAACGTGCGTCACCCACGTGCTATGGAATTATGGGATTGTTATATCATCTTGCGAATTACGATGAAAAAAAACATGAATTATAAATGAAACATCTTTATTGAACAGTTTCTCATGACTCATGATCATATTTTTAAGAAAAGGAAAGTTGTTTAAGTCATCATAGTAAGAAAAACGCGAAAAATACTTACAAAAATGTTGTAGTTGACGGCCGGCAGAACACTTAACGCCCCAGTGTGGACGTAATTATGATCAGTATTTGAGTGCACAATCATCGACACTATTTTTAATTTAACTCATGTGTCCGACTGATAGTAGGGAATAAAAATCGAAGAATGGTATATTGAATGCACATATAATAAAACATGTCACTTGTCATATTTTTTACCCTACTATGTACTCATGGCGTATTGTCGTCTAGTGGAGAACTCAAGACACTAGCTGCAGACACATATCGAGGCTAGTGCTTTGTACATGTGATAATTATTCTTCCACTGGCTTATTTTAGATACAAATAGTGATATTTAACGTGGCAACACTGCGTTTGCAGATATCAGAAATCAGAAGTCCTACTTTCTCAGTATTTTGTATTGTAATGTGCAAACAGTCGATCAACGTTTTCCTACAGAGATTAATTTAGATATACCTGATCTTCCTTGTTATTATACGTAGATATTGCAGTAAAGTAAAAATTACATATGCATATTTAAAATAGGACAATATTTGTATATACTACACTAAAAAGATTAAAATAAATTAATATACATAAGAAACGTGACTTATTACTTATTCTTCATTATTATTTAGTATGTCAACATATTCTATTGCAAATGAACATTTCACAAAATTGAGAAAATTATTATATTAATAAGGTTATGTTTACATCGAAGTAATGATCCCAACACTGTTGCCAGTTTATTTGACTGCGTAAAGCTAGTAAATTGACGCATAGAACAATAGAGCAACAAAAAGAGTGTAACTGATTATTTCTAAAAATAAAATTATAAAAATAAACTCATGTATTAACTGAAAGTTTTACATTTGCAAATAAAATCATGCTTACTATCTCGTAACAGTAAGCATGAAAAATGAATATTTTTTTTATTTGATACCATTTCATGTGCCAACTTATTAGTTATACATAATACTATGAAGATAGGTTCTATAATATATATAGTTTATTATAGTATAATGCAGTAACCTCAACGAACGATCAATTCTATTATATATTAAATTATTTAATATTTTGTATATAACTGAAATATAAAATGATTCCTAATTTAACTACGCATCAACAAGATGTTGTTGACCCTGTTGAAGAAATGTTAAAAAAGACTGGTTGTATGGAAATTCATTATGAAGTTCAAGTATTAACCTAAACATGTGTAATTCTAGAATCATATATAAAAATTTTAATTTTTTATTTTTACATTTATAGGAGTGTATAGTAGAAAATCAAGATTGGAGAAAGTGTCAAGAACAAGTAGAAAAATTCAGAGTGTGTATGGAAGAATATCAAAGAAAAAGGGAAGAGTCATACTCAAATAAATAAATATGACGTTAATAAATTATATAAAACGTATATTTATTCATCCTATAAAATACTTAAAAAGTGAACATTATAAAATGGTGCTAGTCGTAAGATCAGACATAACTATGGGAAAGGGAAAGACTGCTGCTCAATGTGCCCATGCTGCAGTAGAATGTTATCGTCAAATATCAGCTAATAAAAAATATCAAGAAATATATGAATCTTGGTTGTTGCAAGGTCAACCTAAAATTGTATTGAGTATATCTAATGAAGAGAAATTAATGTTGTTAGCTAATAATGCCCGCAAAGCTGGTTTAATTATTTCTATAATAAAAGATGCAGGTAGAACTGAATTAAAACCTGGTACAACATCTACTCTTGGAATCGGACCTGGTCCAAAACATTTAATAGATGATCTTACTTTACGTTTAAAGTTACTATAAAGTTATTTAATAAAATTATTTTTATTAAAAGTGTATAAATAGTAACGTTATTTAAATAAATCTATAATTGATTTGAAATTCTTATGTTTTAATTAATACTTAGAATATCTTTAGTTATCACGCTATTTCATAACAATCCTGGATGCAAGCTTATGCCAGCATAATTTGCACAACGTTATTTAAATAAATCTATAATTGATTTGAAATTCTTATGTTTTAATTAATACTTAGAATATCTTTAGTTATCACGCTATTTCATAACAATCCTGGATGCAAGCTTATGCCAGCATAATTTGCACAGTTGTTTTTTTTATTTTTCAAAGTATCTATCAATAATATGTATTTTCACATAATTAATTTTACTCCAAAAATAGAATAAACATTTGTACTAGCAACCGTGTCCAACACAATCCTTTTTATGAAATAGCATTGTTTTTTTTATTTTTCAAAGTATCTATCAATAATATGTATTTTCACATAATTAATTTTACTCCAAAAATAGAATAAACATTTGTACTAGCAACCGTGTCCAACACAATCCTTTTTATGAAATAGCATATAAAGCATTGCTATGCATAAACAATTTTTTTAGAATTATTTTATTTAGATCTTTCTTAGTGTTAGATTTTATTATGAATGGATTTTATTATGAATAAATGTGGAGAAAATGTTTTTCATCGTTAATAATTTATTTTTGTAAATATTAGTATATTAATATAGTAGAATTATTGTATCTTGAAATACACATATACACAATTTATGAATATATTAGATAAATGTTTTATTATTTTAATATCTAATTTATTAAAAGATTGAGCAAATTAGTTATAGTTGGCTGTAAGGGCATAAACCAATACTAATGAATAAAACTTTTGCATAAAGCATCATTGCTTTGTATGTTTCAGATAGGATATATTTATATATTTTGTGGCGCCATTTATTTAAATAAATTTATTTAAAAAAAATAGGTTTGGATCAAAAAAATTTTAAGATGACATTGTTAAAATACATATAAACGACATATTTATAATAATTCTATTGGTTCAAATTTTAATACAGTATCTACTGCAATGCTGAAAAAATTATTAATGCATATAGGATATTTTTGATAAGAATCTTATGTATAATATATTGATGAACAATTTCATTTATATACATTAGAATCAAACATGTCTTTACAAATATATGCTAATAAAATTAATATAAAGAAAATTATATCAATTTATCTTCAGCTTTCATACTTTTCTAAAATGTGCACTAAAATAGCTTACAGAGGAAATGTACATAAGTATAGAATATATAATAAGCAATAGAAGATTTAAAAAACTAACATCTTTCATGAATACAATTGTGTATGATTATCTTATTGAATTTTTTTACATATAATTAATAGACAATGGTGTTAAATCAGTAATTGGTATTAAATTCTTATGATTCAAGAATATGACACGAGCATTCTAAAGTCGAAATTTTACATTACAGTGATAGGATTGCATTTAGTAGTATTGTAAATAGTAGAAAATATAAATAAAGGCTATATGTATACAAGTATCATTATATGTAACATAATAATCCCTTAGATGTTAAATACTGATTATTATTATGCTATTTATTATTATGTACAATGGCATAAAAGTTATATAGAATATTTTGCAAAAGACGATAAAAATTTTAAAGAGTATATTTATTAATCAAAATAAAATAAAAAATTAAACTTTGATAATTTAATTAATTACTGGCAAGTAAAAACCAAATAAAATACGAAGATCCGGCAAAGTGACAAAAAGTAAAATGACTCAAGTCTACCAACACATATCTACGTCTATTGTCGTGTTTATTGACCTAAGATAATTTAATTAATTACTGGCAAGTAAAAACCAAATAAAATACGAAGATCCGGCAAAGTGACAAAAAGTAAAATGACTCAAGTCTACCAACACATATCTACGTCTATTGTCGTGTTTATTGACCTATTGATCATAAACATGCTTTAAACACATCTGGTGGACAGTATATCTAGGACTTGTATTCTTATTTGAAAGTGATTTTCCTACTATAATAGTTTTTTTGCTTTGAAAAATTTCAGAAAAACAGACTTCGATTGACGAAACCGAAACGTGTTGGAAGAACTAGTTATCGCAATAATTAATAGGATATTTTTTTTAATTATATGTTAATTTTTGTAGTTGTTTTCTCATTTTTTATTTCGTATATACGTGTTTGTATATGAATATACTGCAGAATACACTTTTCATTTGTTTTGGCTTATGTATACAATAGGATATTTTTTTTAATTATATGTTAATTTTTGTAGTTGTTTTCTCATTTTTTATTTCGTATATACGTGTTTGTATATGAATATACTGCAGAATACACTTTTCATTTGTTTTGGCTTATGTATACATATTGTTACCTTTTTCTTAATTATACGCCGTTGCTGCATTACTTAAGTTGCCCTATATTCATTTAGTGAACTCTACCGGACTTCCATTTGGTCGATTCTAAATAAAATTTCAAATGAAATTCTTT
>NIPQ01091032.1:0-21913 GCA_002806875.1 Lepidotrigona ventralis hoosana | reverse complement strand
CTCATTCTTTAAATGTATAAATATTCGAAGTCTATTGACCTACGTCATTTTCACTGGATTTGAACGTATGCTCTCTTTTGCCCGTGAATTTGTGTAAAAATTACTTGTAATATATATATATATATATATATATATATAATACATAATATATTTAATATATTTATTTAATTTATGACATGTAATAATTATTTACGACATATTATAATAAATTAAATTATTACATTAAATTATATAACAGATATAATTTAATATAATATATATATTAATTTAATAATTATTATAATAAATATATATATTAAGTTTAGGTTAATAATTTAATAATTATTATAATATAATATATATATATTAATTTAATAATTATTATAATAAATTAAATTATTATATTAAATTATATAACAGATATATATCTATAATATGTATAATTTATTATAAATGACACTTACCTATAACTTTCAGTTGAACGCTGTCGGAAGTCTTGCTGTAAATAGGGGTAGTCATCGAAACTTGACAGCAATACGAGCCAGACGCCTCGTAACGTACGTTCGTTAATTTGATTGTCGTGCCGTTTTCAAAGTACTGCAAGCAAAATCGTTGTGTATCGTTACTAGGCGGTCTCTCGATGGATTTAACCGGTTAGCTAAGATTCCTTAAATAACACGCGACCACGAGTGTTTCCACGTATACTCTTAGCCATTCTGTGCCCCCCCCCCCTGGTGCCTTTATTATTGCCTCTTGCNCCGATGACGTTATAGCATCATTTTCAACGATTACGAAAAATGAATTTTGAAGTGTGTGTGTGTGTGTGTGTGTGTGTGTGTGTGTGTGTGTGTGTGTGTGTGTGTGTGTGTGTGTGTGTGTATTCGCTTATTTATTTTTATATTATTTATATTATTATATTTATTTATATTTTTTATATTATTTATATTTTTTCACCAAATGTTCACAAGTTTACATAAGTATGTATGTACGTAAGTTTGTGTATGCGTATTTTGTACATTTTTAATTTATTCTTAAAAATAGCCGATGGTCGTCAATTGTCAAACGGCATAGAAGATAAACCATTGAAATAAGTATAATGCACACTCAATGTATACCCGTTACACATTATTATATAGGAATATCAACAATGATAACAATAATAACAGGCTTCCTGTACTTCATACAAGCACTTGGTGATAAAGAAGAAAAACGCTTAATGTTTTAGATACTGAAAAATAATTACGACGATAAGACCATGATGCACCACAGACTAGATAATCTACGATAATAATACGGTTTTGTCCAAGGATGTAACTACATAGAATGTTTTTATCTGAAAGTAGTCAACTTGAATAAATTATCAGTGACAATGGCACGAAAAATGTTTCATTATTGAGCTGAATAAAGCAGAAAATTACGTAGAAAAGCGAAGGATAATCTTGAAAACCTTCGGCGTTTTTTACGCAGAGAAGTTTTGCGCACGTTTTTCAGCTGATAACAACAATGCATTTGGAGATATGCGTGTAACGATGCAACCTTAAGGTGATATTAAAGCCATGGAAATTGAGGTTAAAAGCAGATAGCCTTAACGTGATATTAAAGTCATAAAATCAAGGTTGAGAAGGAAACCTCGAATATCCACACTTGAATCACCGGACTAAAAACTATCGCATAACTCGCTGTTAGAAGGAATGAACGAGCGGACGCTTGGAAATTTTACAGCGGGTCTATTCGTAACTCGATCGTAAAAGCATATGATTTTCTAAAATCTACGATTTCCGTGTAAATAAATTTTCTGCCTGCCAACTTCAATCTTCGGACAGATTTGGTCATTGTACAAATGCATTTTAATGCCAGTTACAATGCAAACCCGTGGAAACCTCGAAAAGCAAGTGTACGAAATGATGGGAGTGCTCTTTGTACCCTGTTCGTCCTTTAATTTGCTAACTATAAAATATTTTCTTACTAAAATTACTATACAATATTATAATATTTCCTAAATATTAAATATTTTTAAATATATTTTTATATTACATATTTAAATATTATAATATATTATATATATAAAAATTATATAAATATAATATATTTTAATTAATATTTTAATATATTTTAATTTATATAAAATTATATATATATAAAAATTATATATTATATACATATATAAAATTATTATATATTATAATATATTATAATATATAATATAAAATTATATTATATTATTATTAAATTATATATTTTTATATTATATATTTAAATATTATAATATTTTCTAAATATTAAATCTATAAAATATTAAATATTTTCTTACTTCTAACTATAGAATATTATCGTCTTGGCTAAAAAGAGAGATACGTATGGTTTTAGAAAAAAATATCGTTAAAGAAGAATATTTAATATCGCAGAATATCTGAAACCAGAAATTGGAAATTACTATGTTCAATTACGTGGAATAGAAATCTGATCTCAATGCACGATTTTCATTCGCGGCAGAAATTAAAATAATAATCGCGAGCAATTGTATTAACGAGGGGGCGGGGCGGGGGGGGGAGGAGAGATGCGTGGATGAAAAGGAAAGATTCGAAAAAAGTTCCAGCATCAGATGTTTCAGTGGAAGGGAAAACTTTGCGATACGAACAATACGAAACGACGGATACACGGGGAACCGGTGTGTTTGTAAAACCGGAGCACGCGATCATCTATCAAGGAATCGTTAAATGCATTAGGCCAATGAATTACTTTTTCATGTATAATATCCGTGAGCAGGTATCATTAAAAACCGTTTCTCGTTATTAACGTACGCAAGCGTTGCATTTGTCTCGAGCAAGCTAATGGGAGGACGTTTAAAATGCAAGCAAAATGGAAAATCAACGTGACGTAAAAACATTGGCATAAAATATCCGATATGAAACACAGTGCTGGGGGGTGATCATATGGTTAATGATTGAACAACAACGCCGACAAAACTGCTCCAGTTTCGAAAGAAAACTGGGGGGGGGGGGAGGTTTAAATAACCTTCGAATGAAATAACGTGGACGCGAGAAATCGATAAACTTGCAGCCGACCTCTAAATTACGCGAAATTTTCAAATCCATTCGTAACACGAACGGGATAAAAAGGAATTACACCAAGTGAAGTATTAAAACAGAACGTAACGCGACGGGTTATAAAATTTTTATCCGTTTTAGTACTTTAGAAGTGGAGTACAGTTTATGTATCTATTACACGGTATTTAAGCGGTATTTAACGCGAAAAGCACGAATGCAGTACGCGACGAATGTTCAACGTTCACAGAGTTGAAAATAAAAGCTCGAAACCATTGAAAACTATTAAAGGAGATTATGTCATCGGAAAAGTAATATCACAAATTTAACTGAAATTTCGATTTCACAAAGGGTGATAAAATGAAGAAAGCTATCTTTCGAGAGAGTTAAAGAGAAATTGTTTGTTTGTAAAGATGCAAACGATACGTACGGAGGGGAGGGAAGAAAAATGGAGTAAAAGAGCTGTTAATTTGAGGATCATCGTTTGCTTAGGGTTGCGCGATGCGTTAGTGCGCAATTGCTTAAAGACTGCATAATTGAAAGGTGGCAGTGGAGGACACAGCCGTGCGTTAATTGCACTCACCTCCATGTTTGCGCCATCTACTTTCGATTCGACGAACGGTGGCTTCCTATCCTTTATGTATTGCAATATCTTCTTGTCGTCCTTCATGAACTCGACTTTATGCAATTCAGCATCTGAGACACTATGGTTGCAATGCAGGGTGGCTGTGCTGTTGTATGTCACGAAGTTCGGTGCTATCAGTCGCACATGCACCGTGGAAGTTGCATCTGAAACCGACAATGATGTTTTTATTTAACAGAGGAAACCGCGGATATCTTCAATACTGAAGAATATTCTGGGAAATAGTTTTAAAAGTTTCTCGCTTTAACACCTTGATATACAATGACGACCTTGATATTAATTTGTTCTTTCATCATTCTTCTTTTTTTTATTAATTTTGTTTATAAG
Organism: Lepidotrigona ventralis hoosana; assembly: GCA_002806875.1. Lineage (NCBI taxonomy): Eukaryota > Metazoa > Arthropoda > Insecta > Hymenoptera > Apidae > Lepidotrigona > Lepidotrigona ventralis. Next base: position 17,920 of record NIPQ01091032.1, on the reverse strand, counting down.
CATTGTGTTTACGACATTTTGCGGCAATATATAAATATAATAAGAGTAGAAGAATTATCTCTGTTGAGTTTGCAATACAAATGTTAAAATGAAAGATAAGTATCATCTTTTGGTCACATCGAATTTCACTTAATTCTATAATTACTAAAATATTTTTAAAACGTTTACAATTTCCTATTCGCAGGTATTCATAAAGTGTTCGCGATTCCAAAGGTTTTTGAGTAAAATACAAAATACGTGTTTAATAAATTTCTTCTCTCTCTGACGTGGTAATTATTAATTCAACTCTTCCCCAACTCTTTCGCTGAAATGTCAATTATGGCCATTGAATGTACAAAATAAATATTACTCTTCACCCTTTTTACGAGACAATTGCAATTTCGTGCCACCTCGCATTCAATTGAAATTCTATCAACTCGTCTATTTGGCAAAGAAAATTTTCCGAGGTACTTTTTAACCAAGAATTTCTAATTAGTAATTAAATTTTAATAAGCAGCTACTTTTAGCAGGTTGAACAGTTTCAACGAGATTCCCGATTAAAGGATAAAATATGTAATTTTTGCGAAATATCCCGACAAATAAATATAATTCTCTTTGCCTTTATATGAGATAATTACAATTCCATGCCGTCGCGGATGAAATTCAGCATTCTGGTAAAAACAATCCGTTTGTCATTTCTGCGGCCGAACATATATCATTCGATTCATCAAATATTTCCAGGATTGAAATTGTTTCATTTCCTCTTACGCGAAGTGATTAACGTACGTTTCATATCATTTATGCGTTTCTCTCGTAATATGAAAATATCACGTTTTATTTCCGCGAAATATTCCATCTCGCTGGAAATGTAATAGCATACACGTCCAAGATATGAGACACGATCATTTTCCAAGCATTTCTCTAAAGAGAAAGAGAGAGAGAGAGAGAATAAAGTAGTATAATAACAAATAAAGGAAAGAAACAAATATTTCCTGCAAAATCTCAATTCCGGATTAATTGTTTGAGGCAAAATTTTGCTGAAATTACGGATCGAGATGCGATAAGCACAACGTGCGGAGAATAAAAATATGTTTCGCGTGCCAACAACGACAGACAGATACGTATAATAATAATTAATCCCGCAAATCTCAAATGTCGTTTCAGTTCAGACGTACATATACGAAAACGGATATATACAATAATAAACGAAAATGACAAAATGGCAGCGTGCGAAACTTGCCTCGTTACGATTCAACGGCAAAGTCGTTAATTAATTTATTCTCGAAACACAACGAAACTGACAGATATCTAGTCAATGGACGACATGGAACTTGAAGCATCGTGCTCGACGTGCATTCCGTAAAATGAATCTCGCTTCGCGTTTTATACGTTTATTAAAGTCGTAATTAATAGCCACGTCTGCCGTAAAAATTGGCCACGATTACGNTCTCTCTCTCTCTCTCTCTCTCTCTCTCTCTTTCCCCGATGATTCGCGAAAATTCTGACGGCGAAAACCAGGATCATTTTTTTATCTATATTATTTTGTTTCGTGTTCAGTTGTAATTATCGTTACTGAGAAAATGGCACAACGCGTTGGTCAGGCTGAGAAAAATTTGAAATAATGGTCGCAGCCATTATGTCACTGGTACAAGTGATCGAACGAAATTGAACATATATTATAAGCTGTTTTTCGACTGGCAAGCGAATATCATTCACGAGTTACCGCAATGAGTATTATCTGTGCGCGAAGTACTTTCAAGCGATATGGTAATTTGGATAATTGAAAGATACGTGTGACACGTATGGGAAGTTTAAAAAAAAAAAAAAAAAAAAAAAAAAAAAAAAAAAAAAAAAAAAAAAAAAAAAANAATTACCTGGCATTCGAGAAGAAACGAATCGAATATCGTCGATTCATCTAAATTTTTATCCGAAATTACTGAACATTTTAACAGCTGAACCTGCTTCTGTCTGTCTCGTCGCTCATTTTGATAATGCACTCGTATGGTCGAAGATAAATTTAAGCTACACCTTGCGTAAAATGAAAATCACGTATATACGTTGACGTAAGTTTATTTCACCAGATCATTTGTCCCTCTTATACCATCAATGAAACACTAATACTATGCCCTGTCATTCAAAACCCGAAGCAGAGTGGTTCGTACAAATGTCCGCTTTTACGGCGAAAACCGTCGGACGAGAATTTCTCAGGAGAAATCGAGAACTGCGATTCCGACAATCGAACTGCAGACTTACGTTTGAAACGTTACGTGACACTGAAAATTTCGATCGGCGAAACAATCGGTAATTTTCACTGTCAAGAACAGAATGAACTGGCCGGGGTGGGTGTTTACGATTGCGTACAACTTACATGAAAATAATTGTAAAATATATACGAATACAAATTTCCCCCAGCATGCTGATTGGCGCGGCATTGTCGTATGATTTTTTTCACGCGTCTTGCCTCTGTGCGAAATGTTACCGTTCTCTACGTTGCTTAATACGAAGAAGAAGAAGAAAAAAAAAAACGTGCGTCTATTTTGTACAGTGGTGTGGCTTTAAACTACACAACTTCGAGCCGAGTCGGCGCTACAACTGACCAAGCTTTTCGATCGTTCGACGTTCGACCAACTCCCATAGAATATAAAACATAGAGTGGGGACTCGCTGCCTTTTCTCTTATCGACCGTTGGATTTGCTAATGGCTCGACCATGAAATATAAACGGTACGAGACTCAAAGTGAAACGAATATGTTTTGTGATAAGACGGAGCGGCGAATTTTAATCAACCTGTTTGTTGTAACAGAGAGATTAATTACTTTCGCGAAGAGAACGTTAACGCTTGGGGTAGTATGAGTGTGTCGGATCGACTCGTACTTTTTATAATATTTTGCTTAATTAATGTTGAATGAAAATGACGATGATAATTAACATTGTTATCTTGTCATTTTATCTCGAAAACTAACGCGTTGCAAAAGTTTTGAAATGTCGATAAAATATCATGAGAATCACCTGTATGTGAAAAATTATGAAATTTCTATTTTCACACTTTTGTTTCATTGAATATTTTATTTTGTTTCAATATAGAAATTTCTTTTAATACTGAACTCTTAATATAAATTGTAACACAATTAAATATAAATATTCGCAATATGATATTTATTTGCAACGTGTTAATGTTTATATATATATACGCAAGTGTCATTCGATGACTCATTACTTCTCGGTCTTACGATAAAAATAATTAATTGTTACGTAAAAAAAAAAAAAAAAAAAAAAAAATTGATTTGAACGAGCGACAAGTGCATTATAAAATTTGTTCCTTCTGTCAATTCTGGGTTTGCATTCTCTTGTCATATGCTCGTGCAAATACGTGTAGAATGAAGTACATGTGAGTTTCATAGTCGAAATTAAAGCATAAATAAAAATGGAAGGGCACGAGGAAGATGAATTGGAAGAATTACATTCAACTGTTTACACATTTCCACCAAATGTACAGAATGTGATCGAACAGGTTAGATTGACAGTAAGACTGTCAAAATGTATAATGACACTTATCCTTAACAAATAGCTGGTGTTTTCTTGTCTTGTTCAATATTATAATTTGTTTCTTTTCTTCTTGTTTTTTGCTTTAACGATTTGAATGAATTTTATATCAAATAAACATTAAATAATTTTTTGTTTCTAGGTTTTACCTAGTACAGATCCATTGGACCAATCAAACTTTAATGTAGTGGATTATATAAATTCTTTGTTCCCAACAGAACAATCTCTATCAAATATAGACGATGTAGTAAACAATATGGAATTAAAAATACGTAGTATAGATAAGGAAATTCGTTCGGTGGTACGTGGACAAACAAATGTAGGTCAGGATGGCAGAGCAGCGTTAGAAGATGCACAGAAAGTAATAAAACAATTATTTGTGCATATTAAAGATATTAAAGATAAAGCAGAACAATCCGAAGAGGTTGTTAAAGAAATAACAAGAGATATTAAACAATTGGATTTTGCCAAGAGAAATCTTACTGCATCGATAACAGCTTTAAATCATTTACATATGCTTGTGGAAGGTGTAGATACCTTAAAGTAATGGATAATAATTGTTATTAGTAAAAATGTAATTAACATAATTTAGTAATTATTATTTTGTAATGTTACTTTAATTTTATTTTAGAGTATTAACGCAAAAGAAACAATATGGTGAAATTGTTTTACCATTGCAAGCTGTGATGGAAGTGATGCAACATTTTAATAGTTACATGGATATACCTCAAGTGAAACAACTGTCTGATGAAGTATGTGATATGTTTTTTTATGACACTAATATTCAATTATATATATAATTTGTAAATAATATTTTGAAATAAAGGTACATCAGATACATGTTGAACTGGCTCAACAAATTACGGCAGATTTTAAACAAGCATTTTCTGGTCAAAATCCAAAATACTTTAATCAACTAACTGAAGGTTGTTTGGTATTATCTGTATTAGATCCCAAAGTCAAGTATGTTTATTAGAAGTTTAATTACATTAAGAAGTTTCAATACAAATCTTCTTTAAATCTAATCTTTTTTACAAGGAAAGATCTACTCACCTGGTTTGTGGGTATTCAGCTGCAAGAATATGCACATCTATTTGATGAAAATCAAGATTTTGCGTGGTTGGATAAAATAGACCGTCGTTATATGTGGATAAAAAAGCATTTGCTTGATTTTGAATCAAAGTTTGGTACCATTTTTCCACAAGACTGGGAAGTCTCTGAACGAATTGCCGTGCAATTTTGTCATGTTACAAAAGAAGATCTCACAAAGTTAATGCATAAAAGACGTTCTGAAATAGATGTAAAATTGTTACTTTATGCAATTCAAAGGACTAGTAATTTTGAATCATTGTTAACGAAAAGATTTAGCGGCATTACTTTAGAAAACGTAGACACGACAAATAAGAGAAATATTACCACAGATACAACTGATAATAAAATTCCGGGAAATCCATTCGAACAAAATGATCAGGTATCGTTTTTCAAAATGTCATGTAAAATTATATTATACTTAATACTAATACAAAATATTAAATTGTATTATAAAGCAGATACAAAATGAAAAACCAAAACCATCGCCATTTTCAAATCTCATCGGAAGATGTTTTGAGCCGTATTTAAATATTTATATAGAGAGTTTAGATCGTAATCTGGCAGACCTAGTGGATAAATTTATCTCAGATTCTAAAACACAACCACCAGGTGCTAAAGATTTTGATGGTATTGAGGGTCCTAGTAGCGTATTATCTTCTTGTGCAGATCTGTTTATATTTTATAAAAAATGTATGTTACAATGTACGCAACTTAGTACTGGTTCAATTATGTTGAATTTAGCTGAAACTTTTCAAAAATATTTGCGAGAATATGCTCTTAAAATATTGCAAAATAATTTACCTAAGTAAGTAAAATATATACTTTTTATTTTTGAGTCAATTATATTTATGAATCATGATATTTTATAATCTTTCATAATTAAAATTTATTATAGAATTGGCGGTGGTGCAGGCATTGCTACTAGTATGAGTAGTATACGTGATTTTCGAGATCTTTCAACCTCGGGTTTTATACAAAATTTTCAAAGTTTTTTAAAGGAAGGTGAAAGTACTAGATTCAATAAAGAAGAGCAGTCACGTATATGCTGGTAAAGGTTTGCTAATTGAAAGCATTTCAATTAATATTTGGTAGAAAATAAACTGAACAAAATTATATTTTAGTATACTAACCACAGCCGAATATTGCTTAGAAACAACACAACAATTAGAAGAAAAGCTAAGAGAGAAAACAGATAAATGTTACTCAGAAAAAATTAATCTATCTCAGGAACAAGATATTTTTCATAAGTATGCATTACATATTTTTTTATAGGATTTTATAGAATATTCCATTAATTTTTTCATAACACAATTCATAATGATTTTTTTAGTGTTATATCAAATTGTATACAACTACTTGTTCAAGATTTGGAATCTGCATGCGAATCTGCATTAACTGCAATGACAAAGGTACTCAATTTCATATTTACTATATGTATGATTTTATCTATTTTTACTGGTGGATAAATATTTTTTAGGTTCAATGGAGCGCCATTGAGGTTGTTGGTGATCAAAGTAATTATGTTAATACCATTGTAGCGCATCTTCGACAAACGATACCTACTATCAGAGATAAGTTGTCTTCATGTAGAAAATATTTTACCCAACTATGCGTGAAATTTGCAAGGTATTTGAAAAATAAAACGAATTTATCTTATTAAATGTTATTAAAAAATCTAATGAAAAACTTCTTTGCAGTTCGTTTATAGTAAAATTAGTACAGCAATTGTACAAGTGTAAACCTTTAAATACTGTTGGTGCTGAACAATTATTATTAGACGTACACATGTTGAAAACTGCTTTATTAGATCTCCCATCAACAGGATATCAAGTTCAAAGAAAAGCACCCGCCACGTACACTAAGGTAATATTTTTTGATACATATATATAAATTTTCACACTTACTTATTAAATCACATATTTTACTGTAAATAGGTTGTAGTGAAAGGCATGGCAAGCGCCGAAATGATACTCAAAATCGTGATGTCACCTATAGAATCTCCAAAAGACTTTGTAAAGCAATGTAGAATACGTTTACCCGATTTACAAGTGCCAGAATTTCAAAAAATTTTGGACATGAAGGTAAGTTAATTTTTTTGATAAATATTTGAAATATTTATTACTTATATTGAAATCTTAATAATTCGTAGGGTTTGAAAAAAACAGATCAAGTTTTATTACTCGAACAGTTTAAGCAACCTGAAAATATAGATATTTCACATGACACTAGGAATTATATCATTCAAGATAGTCCCGAACATGAAGCTGGTCGAATAAAAAGATTGGAAAAGTTAATTAAAAAGAGAATATGAATGTTTCATAGTGAAAGTTCAATTGTACATATTAAAATTAAATGTATTTGTAATTATAAAAGTATTAAATACTAATATTCCATAATTCTTATTTTGTTTCAATAAAATAAAAATTGTTCTTATACAATGAAGAGGTTTTATCTTTCAAAATTATTTTAAATTAATCAAAGGACTTGCATTATCAAAAACAACGGAATCTGATTTTGTGTTTTATTGTTGTACATAGAAAACAATGTGATCAGATAGATATTAACCCTGCTTTTGTGCAAGTTCTTTTGCTTTAGCCTTCTCTAATTTAGCTATCCTAGCAGCAGATTTACTGCCCAATAGACCACCACCCCAATGACGTCGGATTTCATCATATCTGTCATTAAAGTTTGTCTTAATTGCTTCAACCAATTTCGAGAAATTGGCTCTATCGCCGGAATCAACCTAACATAGAAATAATGTATTATCAAAAGTAATAAAACTAAAATTATGATACATAGAACTAGTAAAATTTAATTCAGTAACACAACGTTTATATCATTAAAATATCATTGGATTGGCTCCATTTAAACTCATCATACTATAAATTACTAATAACTATATTTTATATAAGAATAATTGCTTTAATAAAAAGCCTTACCTGTACCAAAGCCACTGCAGTACAAGTTTTACGCCTGACAAGACGTCCCAATCGTGATTTACCTTTTACAATACAATATGGTACGCCCATTTTACGACAAAGCGCAGGTAGAAACAAAACAACCTGTAATAACAGACAATGGATAAATAAAAGAGAGTAATATAATAATTAGTACTTGATGACTCAAACAATATATCACTCAGTGTCATGTTTCATCCTTTGAAAAGAATTTATTATATTAAATTTATTCTCAGGTGAAGAAATTCAAACATCATTGTTATGGAACAATTAAATGTATTTTAAGAAAGATAAAATATATACCTCAATTGGATCGACATCATGAGCAATCACCACAAGTTGAGCTTTTTTTTGTTCTACAAGCGTAGTGACAGTGTTTGTTCCACTACGTAGCATATTAGGTTTTTTCGTTGGTGTATCTTCTTTCTTTGCAACTTTTTGTTCAGCTCTAGCTTTTAGCCTCATCTTTTTCATAGTAGCCGATTCAGGTCTATATTTTTCCAGCACTTTGAATAATTGTGTTGCTATAACATAAAAGGTTAATATATTTCTATAAGTAAATTTTAGAAATTTTCTTAACTTGCATATAATGAATATGAAATAAATAAACCTGTTTGTTTATCCAATGTTTGTGTAAATTGATTGATTGGTGGTGGTACTTTCAATCTTTTCTGCAGTACAGCTCTCTGCCGTTGAATACGAATATATTTGGGCCATTTTACAAAGCGGCTCAGATCACGGGCAGGTTGAATATCCTGTCCTAAATAATAGGTTGTTCATTATTATATACGTGAATTAATATCAATACATGATAATTAATTTGTACTCACCAATACCAAAATTACGAGTACGTTTTTCGAACAAAGGATTGGTTTGCTTTTTGGGTTCAACCTTCTTGACTGCCAAAGGTGCAGCAGCCACCTTTTTTCCTACCTTCTTCTTCGGCTTTTTATGAAAATGTATATATTAATATCATTTATAATATACTTTTACTATGCATTTATTACCAAAATAATATATACATAAATAATGTACGTTCAAAATGTTGCAGTTAACCTCAAAAATGTGATATAACTTTTATAACTTTTAAACACTTGTATATCTTAAATATTATTTCTAACTTAATAAGAATTGTAAACCTGGTAAGCAGTTGAATATGATAATAAAATATCCATAAGAACAACATATTTATAACATGTTCAAAACATGCTGAATTCTAACCATTGTAATTTATCACAATAAATCGTTATCGTTATAAATATTGATTTTATTCAGCAATTTAGTAGATTTACCTTCTTCTGAACCATGGTTCTAGCAATAAGTTTGTTGGATCTTTTATATCGCAACGGATATAAAAGTTCACACTTTGCTTGGCGCAACACGAAGTACGGCCACCAAAAACGTAAAGAGAGATTTACATAGCAGCGCCACCACAAATATGCGACAGCGCCACTTGAGAATTAAACTCTTACGATCATTTTTAAAGAAACAACAATTACTTGTATTTTTTGCAATCATTTATCGCAATCACAATTAATTTTAAATAAATTTAATTTTAAATTTTTAACTATAAAAAGGAACAAGAATAAAACAATATTATAATTCCATCGTATAAAATAATTATTATTTCATTTATAAAAATATATGTATATATATATAAGCTTACAGACAATCACCTTTTATCACACAGAATTAATTCGATTAATCATTAACTATTAATTGATATATAAATGTATAACATATAAATAATTGCTAAGTCTGAGAGTACATTACGATTATATGCATATGAAGTATTGAAATAATGCTATCGATTTAGAACGTGTCATTAGCAAAATACAAACCTAACTTGTGTAAACGAGCGGGAAGTTATAATTAATTTCAAGTTCAAGAATTCTTCTTGTCGAAACAAATGCGAAAAGTGAATTTGAAATGCGCGGTAGCGAATTATGAAATTATGAAACGCGCATGCGCAGATTCACTAGCGACGAGAACGTGGAAACGGTTCGCGCGTGCGACGTATGTACCTCCAGTTTAGACTTTTTCCTGATAAGGAACGTGTAGTGACTATGTNATTTCAAGTTCAAGAATTCTTCTTGTCGAAACAAATGCGAAAAGTGAATTTGAAATGCGCGGTAGCGAATTATGAAATTATGAAACGCGCATGCGCAGATTCACTAGCGACGAGAACGTGGAAACGGTTGGAACCCGCTTCGCGCGTGCGACGTATGTACCTCCAGTTTAGACTTTTTCCTGATAAGGAACGTGTAGTGACTATGTCAGTGTTCATAATGTGTCGACGATCCGTCTACGATACGTACCTGTCATGAACGCTGATCTTTCGTATTCAAGAAATTTTCGTTTATTCGCGTGCTCGTGACAGTACGTGTTCTGAATGGTTAGTAGTTTTTTCAACTTATCGTTACATTTCTTTCCGTCCCATTGTCGATTCTGAGAAACTTCGCATTTTCTCTATTTGGGCATACTTTTAGAATCATTAATTGCAGATAATATTAGTATTAGTTCAAATATTGCTACTTAAATATCATTGCTGGCCTTAATTCATCTATTCTCTCTGTCTAAAGTTAGTAATCGATTTTATGGTCGTTACTTGCATCGTATGCTGAACTCGTCGTACAGCATTCCGTTAACGGTCGCTGAGAAGACCATCTGACATTCGCTGAATTGAATTTATATGAAATTACATGATCTTTTTCATTGATGAACATATCTTACTCAAATCAATAGAAACGTGAATATAAATTGACAATTAAACAGTAAACCATGAAAAAACAACTGACTTTAAATTTACACTTAAATTTACATTTCGATGAAATATCAGCAGAATACGTCATACTTTCCCCGACAGAATCTTCCAGAGTACATTTTCAATTCTCAATTAAATAAAAGGATACCTTTCGAGAAGATATTTTCTTGGTTGATTTCGATATATTTAATCATAGATTAACATTATCACCATGGTTTTTAATTTAGAAGACTTCAGTACGCGCGAATGCCGGTGTAAATATGTTTGCCGATAATAAATCACTATAATACTGTATTGCAGCTACGATTCTTGGTACTTGATAACGATTTTTTTTATACGAAATAAAAATTTAGTACCATTTGTTACCCGTTCACTGCAACTCCACAAGCCTATAAAACGTGAGTATAATGACTGAAGTAGTTGCAAATATTATCATATTTTTATTTGCTATATAATCACTTAGATTTAAATATATATTAAATGTCATATTAATTTACGATGTTATTATTATAAAAGTTCAAAAATAAAGATACAAAAATAAAACGTAGAAAAAGTTTCATTGAAGATAAAGATACATGTAAATGCTTTTAGCGATAACCAATAATTATTACTACAGTGATCTATACACAGAATATATTATCTTATTTATTCTAGAAAAATGATTTTGCCTGACGACAAGATAACTAGCGGTAGTTTAATGATTAATAGGTACAATATCGGTCGATCGATATGACTATCAAAAAGATTTGCGGTATCGGTGCTGGATACGTAGGCGGGCCAACGTGCAGCGTGATAGCACTGAAATGCCCAGAGATTCAAGTGACCGTGGTGGACAAGAGCAAAGAAAGGATTGCACAATGGAACTCGGAGAAGCTACCTATCTACGAGCCAGGTCTCGACGACGTTGTTCGCAAGTGTCGCGGCAAAAATTTGTTCTTCTCCACGGACATGGAGACCGCGATCCAGGAGGCTGATTTAATTTTCATCTCGGTGAACACGCCGACGAAAACGTTCGGCAATGGGAAAGGGAGAGCAGCCGACTTGAAGTACGTCGAGAACGCGGCCAGAATGATCGCGGAAATTGCGACCGGGGACAAAATCGTTGTTGAGAAGAGCACGGTGCCAGTCAGAGCGGCGGAGAGTATCATGAATATTTTACATGCCAATCACAAGCCAGGAGTATCGTATCAGGTAACGTTTCCGCCACGGAAATTTACTGGCGCATCGACTACACATATCGTATGCAATAATCGTCAATCATCGAACGATAGACGATTTCGTACGAAGTCAGAGAAGTAAATACGAGAGAAGCAAAATCGATTAAATCAATATCGGGAAATTTTACAAGTCGCTGTACAAGACCGCTTGTGTTTACAGTTAAAGGAACTTAAATAGAAGTTTCTTGTACTTGTACAAATGAATTCGAATGAATTTTAAATACTTTATAAAGTTCAAACATTCGCAATCTAATCGTGGCTTATAAATTATTAATAAGTCTCCTCTGTGTGATAATAACAAATCGAATGTGACTTTACAATCAAATCTTACAGATTATATATTATTGTGCAAGAGGATCGTGAAATGCTAATTATTTTGTTCAAAGTAGAAATTGCTTTCTTGGAACTTCTTTGTTTCATTTTCATTGCTCTCTGTAGAGCAAGATTTAATGGTCTGGAGAGTAATGGGTCGAATGGCCACGTGGCTGGCTTCCGGTGCCCCGTTGTGTATCAGAAGCTAGGATTGTGCAGATAGATATACATATAGTTTATTGGACTGAATATCGAAGTAAAACAAGAGCAAAGGAAATTTAGTACAGTCGCTTCTCGCTCGTAATCGAGTTACATTATTGTAGCCTTTGAAGCTATTTTTAGGCTTTCCAGATGCATCTTTTACTGCATGTTGATTGATATTTTTTTTTCTATTTTTTTTTTTTCTATTTCCTTTCTATTCATAGCACCTTTTAATTATTATTATTAAAATATTGAAACACGTTTGAATGTTTTGGAAGAAGATTTTAAAAAATTGAGTTATTAATTTAGATCTCGTTTTTATTTATTCAAGGATTAATTAAGGACAAATGCCAATTGTTTTGCAGAATGTAATTTTCAAATGCAAATATTCTGATAATTATCAACTGTGTACGTAAACATATATAGACGTATTTAATTTGTCTATATATGTTTCTTAATTTACTTCTTCATTTACCATTTCAAGAATATTTCGATCATCGATCGTTCAATGATATGTGCAATGATACGTACTAATCATGCTTCTTGTTTATGTCCATTGTATTAATATGTTAATAATATGTTAATAACGGAGCTTCAAAGTCAACTGATTCAATATTTGTCGAGTTTACACGTACTTGCTCAAGCGTACAAGAAACTTTACTCGAGATGCTATCCATTCGTCACGTATCGTTCGTGACCTTTTTTTCCCCCAGTTTTCGCAGTAATCAATCTTCTTATTATTTGTATCACGTTCCTCGGTCATCATCGACGCAATTGTGCAAAATGAAATGCAGTAACAGAATATTTATAACTCCTTTCCAGATCTTGTCGAATCCAGAGTTCTTGGCGGAAGGGACCGCTATCGAGGATCTAGTGAACGCAGATCGTGTTTTAATCGGTGGCGAGGATTCACCGGAAGGGCAGGCGGCCATCGAGGAATTATGCAAGGTTTACGAGCATTGGATTCCAAGGAAGAATATTTTAACTACAAATACTTGGAGCTCGGAGTTATCCAAGCTGGTAAAAACACTAAAACGAAATGTTTCCACTCGCTGAGGAAACAATATATCAATGCTGTTTGTTAGTTTGCGAAAATAATTACGTTTACGCAACGTGTACTTAATTAATATCGGAAAAGGAAAGAAAACGTTATTTATCAAATATGTAGCGACAAATATATTTTATATATTTATTATTATATTATGTCGATATTATATTATATATTACGTATATATTATATATATTGTATATTACATATATGTTATGTATATTATATATTACATATATATTATGTATATTATATATTACATATATATTATATATATTATATATTACATATATATTATGTATATTATATATTACATATTACATATATATTATATATTATATGTTACATATATATTATGTATATTATATATTACATATTACATATATATTATATATTATATATTATATGTTACATATATANCTTATATATTATATATTATATATTACTTATATATTATATATTATATATTATATATTACATATATATTATGTATATTATATATTACATATTACATATATATTATATATTACATTATATTATGTATATTATATATTACTTATATATTATATATTATATATTACTTATATATTATATATTATATATTACTTATATATTATATATTATATATTACTTATATATTATATATTATATATTATATATTACATATATATTATGTATATTATATATTACATATATATTATATATTATATATTACACATATATTATATATTATATTATTATTGGATATTATATTATATATTAAACAGCTGTTTATTGTTAATCAACTGTAATCTCAACTGTTGAAACTTTTGCATAATTATTTGACTTAACTGTGATTTTAGGCTGCCAATGCCTTTTTGGCGCAACGCATATCAAGCATAAATTCCTTGTCGGCAGTGTGTGAGGCGACTGGTGCGGATGTATCCGAAGTGGCACGAGCGGTTGGCCTTGACTCGCGAATAGGATCGAAGTTCCTTCATGCATCGGTCGGGTTCGGCGGTTCGTGCTTTCAAAAGGATATTCTTAATCTGGTGTACATCTGCGAATGTCTAAATTTACCTGAGGTGGCGGCTTATTGGCAACAGGTCATAGACATGAACGAGTACCAGAAATCTAGGTTCTCAGCGAAAGTAATAGAATCCCTGTTCAATACTGTCACGGATAAAAGAATTTCTATGCTGGGTTTCGCATTCAAGAAAAATACCGGCGACACACGTGAGTCACCGGCCATTCATGTTGCCAAGACTCTACTCGACGAGGGTGCTATGCTTCATATATACGATCCCAAGGTGATTCTCTTCGATGAGAATGCATTTAATTTGATTTGTTGCTAAACTTTTGTATAACATTTTCTTTACGAAGGTCGAAGAGAGTCAAATAATCGAGGATTTGACGCATCCGAGTGTAACTAACGATCCGGAATACGTAAAAACTAGAATCAGTATTTACAAAGACGCTTACAGTGTTACGAAAGGTACACACGCTATAGTATTGTGTACGGAATGGGATGAATTTGTAGTAAGTAATTTAAAGTTATTTAATTTTAATTTAATGAGTTTAATTATATAGACATTTCGAAAGTGTTTTTTTTTCTACGGTATTATTCTTTTCAGGAATTGGATTACAAACGAATTTTTATCAACATGATGAAACCTGCATACATTTTTGATGGTAGGAAGATTCTGGACCATGATAGACTACAAAAAATAGGTTTTATCGTACAGACTATTGGCAAAAGGATTACAAGATCCGTACTTTCAAGAGCATGGGGAAGCCAAACTCAAATCTGAATAAATTTACGCAGGTTGTCGTAATGGAATCATTTAATTTCATAAATGTTTTAATTATCATACGGATGCTTTTAAAATCTTGTAAATGATTAAAGTTCTAAAATTTGCTAGATTTTATATTATCCACTTTATAATTTTGACGCAAAAAGTGTTTTTGCTTGAAGCATTTTTTACCTATTCCGTGAGTTAACGGATGCTTTTAAAATCTTGTAAATGATTAAAGTTCTAAAATTTGCTAGATTTTATATTATCCACTTTATAATTTTGACGCAAAAAGTGTTTTTGCTTGAAGCATTTTTTACCTATTCCGTGAGTTTAGTAAGTTAGCTTTTAATTTTTCCAAATTCACGGAATATGTAGAATTACAGGATTTTGAAAGATTGGAATAAATGTTCAAAGCCGTTTACGCCTCTTCGAGAGCATATGTGTATCTAATACACGTTGCTTGTTTTAATCTTTTGTATTTTCCAAATTCACGGAATATGTAGAATTACAGGATTTTGAAAGATTGGAATAAATGTTCAAAGCCGTTTACGCCTCTTCGAGAGCATATGTGTATCTAATACACGTTGCTTGTTTTAATCTTTTGTAATAATGGACAATGTCAGTCGGATCAAACACTTATATATATTTTACATAGCTTGATGTGTAGATATCTGCAATTATTATAATTATGACGACAAGTGCTGTAGTATTATATTTCTGCCTATTACAAGTATTATTATGAATTTATCGATTATGGGCATTTATGCGATTTACAGCGAAAAATTTTATTTTTAAAAGAACAAAAGAGAAATATTCCTCTACTTTTTGTGCAATATATATTACGTATACTTATGTATTGCAAGCCTTTGATACTAATACATTGTGATTGCGACTCTTTATTAATTACTCTATCACATTGTATGATGCAGTACAATGCTTACATCAATATTTTACTTTTAAAAGAATGTGTTAGTAATTATGTGGAATATTATAGTTTTCATACTTCCATATTCCTTTATTGCATTTTTTGGAAAACTGTTTGTTTTACTTTAGTTTTTCGTTCAATTATTACAAATATTACGTTAGTCTTATTAGATAATATTTTTACAAGAATAAATAATTCGTTCTTAATGGTATTACTATTGTTAAGATTGTTGTAAAAATCGTTCTCTGTTTTATTGCGAGAAATGTAGTTTTAAAATCTTACATTTTTTCGTGGTAATAACATTAAGAAGGAATGAAACAAAATAAGCAATAATCAACGTTATATGTGCTATATTATATTATATTGTGCATCTCATTTGGTATATTTGTTGCATCATTTGTTTTGTACTATATATCATTTATAAAAAGTAAGATCTTGGATGGTAACGAATCATTAATATTCGTGATAATTTTACAAAAAAAGCTATATTTATTGCACCCAATTACTGGCATAAACGAGTAATTTACTATCGATTTATTCCAAACATAATATCTTTACTTTTTTTGTGGTTATATACACGAGATTTATAAATAAACGTTGATGAAAATTTTTCAATTTACCGTCTTTGCCGTCTGACCTTTATTAATACACGTACTTCCCTTTAACATTCCTCAAGCGAAATGCTGTACTATTTTTAGACAAGTATCTCGACATTCCGTTCCACGGGATCGACGAAAATTAGAAGAACCCGGTTGCAAAAAATACGCAGGAACTTTCTCCGGTCCGCTGGTGTCGTTATCTTCAATTCGGAATAAATTTCCAAGTGTAGTTGCTACACAGATGCTTGAAGAATATTATAAACGCAGCAGTAGAAATCGATAGAGAAATGATTGTTAAATTGATGAACTTTCTCTAAAACGATAGTTCGTTGACTCGTCTGCGAAGATGGGACAAAGATAGAGAAGACAAAGTGAGAAAGTTTAGACAATTTGTCACAGCCACGATACCGGTACTTACGGCCCTGGCCTGGAAGAGCGATGGCGCCGCTGAACGAACTACTGGTTGCAGAAGCGGAGGCAGCAGCAGCAGCAGCAGCAGCAGCGGCGACGGCGGCGGCAGTAGCGGCAGCAGTAGCAACAGCACGAGTCGCTCTGTGTTTCGCTGTGGAAATTCGCGAGTGGAAGTCCGCGTGACAGTATTGCAGAGGTTACGTTTTAACGGGCTGGACGATGATGTCAAAGTGCTGGTGCCGCGTGATTCGCGCGAGATCGAACCATTCGTCCAAGTGTCAGTGAATCATTATCGTTCGCTGTTGGTTTTCTCCTTGTCGGCGCGAAGCCTCTCTTTTTGTTGGCCAACAGGGATAATAGGCCGGGCCTATCAGCACAGTAGGAAAATGGCGGCTCGCCTTGCGCCGCGTAGACGACGAGGGGCAACGAGCCTCTTCGCGTGAAACGACCGAGTGCACGCACGCGAGAGAGAGAGAGAGAGAGAGAGAGAGAGAAAGAAAGAAAGAAAGAAAGAAAGAAAGGGAAAAGCGATCTTTCGTTTCCTTCGTTTCGATCGTTCACGGTGTAAAGTGCGCGGCGTAGTTGGTGTTCGATTGTGTCCGGCGCGGTAAACGAAAAACGCGAGAGAAAGAAAGAAAGAAAGAAAAAGGAGGGACCTCGTTAGCGCGAATACCATGAGTTACGAGATGAGAGCGGGACGTGGAGAGGAACGAAGGAAAAACAATACGAAAATCGAGTAACGAAGAACCACTGTGCTGCGTTCCGTTTGTGCACGCGTGTGCGCTCGCATGAGAGCGAGAGGCGATCAACGGTGACAAGTGTTCCGTCGACGGGGAACTTCGCCTTAGCCCCACGTCGACAAGAAGATGATATTCCGGGCATCGAGATACCGCCGTGGCTACGTCGATCGCGATCCTCGTGTCGCCGTTTGCTGTCGTCGCCATTGAGCTACGGCCGCTTTCGCGAAAATCTTCTTTTTCGCGAGAGAGGGTAGCGAGGCCGTGCGTGGACGACGACGACGACGACAACAACAACAACAGCAACAACAACAACAACGACGACGACGACGACGACGACGACGACAACGACGACGACGAC